>SJYX01001542.1:157493-169909 GCA_006410675.1 Oreotragus oreotragus
CCATCACCAACTCCCAGAGTTCACTCAGATTCATATCCATTGAGTCCGTGATGCCATCCAGCCATCTCATCCTCTGTCGTCCCCTTCTCCTCCTGCCCCCAATCCCTCCCAGCATCAGAATCTTTTCCAATGAGTCAACTCTTCGCATGAGGTGGCCAAAGTACTGGAGTTTCAGCTTTAGCATCATTCCTTCCAAAGAAATCCCAGGGCTGATCTCCTTCAGAATGGACTGGTTGGATCTCCTTGCAGTCCAAAGGACTCTCAAGAGTCTTCTCCAACACCACAGTTCAAAAGCATCAATTCTTCGGCGCTCAGCTTTCTTCACAGTCCAACTCTCACATCCATACATGACCACAGGAAAAACCTAGCCTTGACTAGAAAGACCTTAGTCGGCAAAGTAATGTCTCTGCTTTTGAATATGCTATCTAGGTTCATCATAACTTTTCTTCCAAGGAGTAAGCGTCTTTTAATTTCATGGCTGCAATCACCATCTGCAGTGATTTGGGAGCCCCCAAAAATAAAGTCTGACACTGTTTCCACTGTTTCCTCATCTATTTTCCATGAAGTGATAGGACCAAATGCCATGATCTTCGTTTTCTGAATGTTGAGCTTTAAGCCAACTTTTTCACTCCACTTTCACTTCCATCAAGAGGCTTTTTAGTTCCTCTTCACTTTCGGCCATAAGGGTGGTGTCATCTGCATATCTGAAGTTACTGATATTTCTCCCAGCAATCTTGATTCCAGCTTGTGTTTCTTCCAGTCCAGCGTTTCTCATGATGTACTGTGCATATAAGTTAAATAAGCAGGGTGACAATATAGGGCCTTGACGTACTCCTTTTCCTATTTGGAACCAGTCTGTTGTTCCATGTGCAGTTCTAACTGTCGCTTCCTGACCTGCATACAGATTTCTCAAGAGACAGGTCAGGTGGTTTGGTATTCCCATCTCTTTCAGAATTTTCCACGGTTTATTGTGATCCACACAGTCAAAGGCTTTGGCATAGTCAATAAAGCAGAAATTGGGTTTTTTTGGAACTCTCTTTTTCCATGATCCAGTGGATGTTGGCAATTTGATATCTGGTTCCTCTGCCTTTTCTAAAACCAGCTTGAACATCTGGAAGTTCATGGTTCATGTATTGCTGAAGCCTGGCTTGGAGAAATTTGAGCATTACTTTACTAACATGTGAGATGAGTGCAGTTGTGTGTATTTTGAGCATTCTTTGGCATTGCCTTTCTTTAGGATTGGAATGAAAACTGACCTTTTCCAGTCCTGTGGCCACTGCTGAGTTTTCCAAATTTGCTGGCATATTGAATGCAACACTTTCACAGCATCATCTTTCAGGATTTGAAATAGACCAAATGTTTAGGAAGAATTAACACTTATTCTGATTAAACTCTTCCAGAAAATTGCAGACGAAATAAAACTCCCAAGCTCATTCTACAAGGCCACCGCTGCTGCCACTAAGTTGCTTCAGTCGTATCTGACTCTGTCAGACCCCATAGACGGCAGCCCACCAGGCTCCTCCCCGCCATTCCTGGGATTCTCCAGGCAAGAACGCTGGAGTGGGTTGCCATTTTCTTCTCCAATGCATGAAAGTGAAAAGTGAAAGTGAAGTCGCTCAGTCGTGTCCAACTCTTAGTGTCCCCTGGACTGCAGCCCACCAGGCTCCTCCGTCCATGGGATTTTCCAGGCAAGAGTACTAGAGTGGGGTGCCATTTCCTTCTCTGCCTACAAGGCCACTACCACCCTAATAGCCAAACTAAACGAAGATGCTACAAAGAAATAATAATAAGGTCAATATCACTGATGAACATAGATGCAAAATCCTCAACAGAATTCTAACAAACAAAATCCAACAACTTTTTAAAAAGATCACTTTTCATGATCAAGTGGACTTTTTCCCAGGGATGCAAGGATTCTTCAATATATGCAAATCAATCAATGTGATACAACATATTAACAAATAGAAGGATAAAACCATATGATCATCTCAATACATGCAGAGAAAGCTTTTGATAAAACACAATATCCATTGATGATTAAAAAAAAATTCTCCAGAAAGTAGGCATAAAAGGAATATACCTCTACATGATAAAGGGCATATACAACAAACCCACAGCAAACATTATTCTCAAAGGTGAAAAATGGAAAATATTTATTCTAAGATCAGGAAGAAGACACAGATACCTACTTTCACCACTATTATTCAATGTAGTTTTGGAAGTCCTAGCCACAGCAATCAGAGAAGAAAAATAAATAAGAAGTAAAACTTTCACTGTCTGCAGATGACATGAAAACCCTAAAGATGCCACCAGAAAGTTACTAAAGCTAATCAATGAATACAGTAAAGCTATAGGATATAAAATTAATGCACAGAAATCTTTCATTCCTATATAATGATAATGAAAAAAATAAAAATTAAGGAAACAATCCCGTTCACCACTGCAACAAAAAGAATAAAATATTATAAATATTTATATATCTAAATATGCCTAAAGAGACAAAACATCTATATGCAGAAAACTATAAGACACTGATGAATCAAAGATTATACAAACTGATGAAGAGATATAGCATGTTCTTGGACTGGAAGAATCAGTATTGTGAAAATGACTATTACCCAAAGCTATCTAAAGATTCAATGTAATCCCTGTCAAACCACTATGGTATTTTTCATAGAACTAAAACAAATAATTTCACAATTCGTATAAAGCAAAAAGACATTTTATAGCCAATTCAAACTTTAGAAAGAATGTAGAGCTGGAGGAAAAAACCTTCCTGATTTTAAACTATACTACAAAGCTACATTCATGAAGACAGCATGGTACTGGCAACAAAACCAGAACTATGGATCAATGGAACAAGACAGAAGGCTGAGAGATAAATCCAAACATCTACGGGTACATTCTTTCACAAAGGAGGCCAAAATATACAATGGATTAAAGACAGTCTCTTCAATAAGCAGTACTGGGGAAAGTGGGTAGCTACATGTAAAAGAATGAAATTAGAATACTTCCTAACACCATATACAGAAATAAACTCAAAGTGAATTAAAGGTTTAAATGTATAATAAAAATATAAAAATTTTAAAGGAAAATATAGGCAGAGCACTCTTTGATATAAATCACAGCAAGATCCTCCATCACCAACCTCCTAAAGTAATGGAAATAAAAACAAAAAATAAACAAACGGGACCTAATTAAACTTGAAAGATTTTGCACATGGAAGAAACTGTAAACAAGGTAAAAAGACAATCCTCAGAATGGGAGAAGATAATAGCAAATGAATCAACTGACAAAGGAATAATTTCCAAATTATACAAGCAGCTCATGCAGCTCAATTCCAGAACAAACAACCCAATAAAAATGTTGAGAGAAAACCCAAGCAGACATTTCTCCAAAGACATACAGATGGCTGTTAAACATGAAAATATACTCAACATTGTTCATTATTAGAGACATGCAAATCAAAGCTATGAGTTATCACCTCACACCAGTCAGAATTCAGTTCAGTCACTCAGCTGTGTCCGACTCTTTGTGACTCTATGGACTGCAGCACTCTAGGCTTCCCTGTCCAACACCAACTTCTGGAGCTTGCTCAGACTCATATGCAATGAGTCAGTGATGCCATCCAATGATATCACCCTCTGTCATCTCTTTCTCCTCGTGCTTTCAATCTTTCCCAGCATCAGGTTCTTTTCCAGTGAGTCAGTTCTTTGCATTAGATGGCCAGTCAGAACGGCCATCATTAAAAAAAGTGGCAAAAAATTAATGCTGGAGAGAGTGTAGAGCAAAGGGAAAGGGAACCCTCTTGCCCTGTTGGTGGGAATATGAATTGATATAGCCATTATGGAGAATTGTATGGTTATTGTTTTAGGAAGCTAGAATAAGACTATGGTGTGTGTGTGTGTGTGTGTGCTCAGTCATGCCCAACTCTGCGACCCCATGGGCTGTAGACTGCCAGGCTTCTATTTCCATGGGATTTTCAGGACAAGAATAATGGAGTGGTTTGTTATTCTTACTCCAGGGGATTTTCCCAACTCGAGAATCAAATCTGCATCTCTTGCATCTCCTGCGTTGGCAGGTGGATTCTTTACCACTAGTGCCACCTGGAAGCCCCATGACTACCATATGACTCAACAATCTCAATACTTGGCATATACACTGAGGAAACCATAATTGAATAAAAACACATGTACACCCAATGTTCATTGCAGCACTGTTTACAATAGTTAGGACATAGAAGCAGCTTAGATGTCCAGTGACAGAAGAATGCATAAAGAAGATGTCATACGTATATTAGACAGCTATAAAAAAGGATGCGTTTACGTCAATTCTAATGAGTTGGATGAAACTAGAACCTATTATACAGAGTGAGGTAAGTTAGAAAGAGACAAATAATATCATATATTAATGCATATATATTTGGAAAGAAAGATGAAACTTACGATCTTATTTGCAGGTCAGCAAAGGAGACACTGACATAAAGAACAGACTTTTGGACACAGTAGGGGAAAGAGTGGGTGGGATCATTTCAGATAAAAGCATAGAAACATATACATTACCATATATAAAATAGAGAGCTAGTGGGAATTTGCTGTATGATTCAGGGAATCTTAATCCTGTGCTCTGTGACAACTTTAAGGGGTTGGATGGGGTGGAAGGTGGGATGGAGGTTCAAGAGAGAGGAGACATATGTATGCATATGGCTGATTCACATTGAAGGATTGCAGAAATCATCACAACATTGTAATTATCTTCCAATTAAAATAAAATAAAAACTAAAAAAATAGTTTAGTATGACTGTGAATAATTATTGTAATGGCTCATTTTCTAATATAAGTTCTTTAATAATTGTTTCTAGATTTAATGTGTCAATACTAATTAACATCATGCATCTTAATGAACATCTAGAATCAGTCAGTCCTAGGTCTAGAAGTGCTAGGATAAATAAATTGCTTATTGTTCCATGGAATATAAACATAATACATGATAAAAAGCTGTAAACATGTGTTACATGAATGAAACATATCATTGGGACCATCTTCATATTGAGGCAGCTGAAAGATGCAATAATTTATCTGTCTTCACACATGGAAAGCAGTAGAATTCAATATGCTGTTTGAAACCATTATTTTATTTCTTCATTTTACTTGTAAATTTTACAGGAACAAAATACTGAACTCTAAAAATGTTGTTCTTAAAGAATGCCTGGCGTGCTGCAATTCATGGGGTCGCAAAGAGTCGGACACGACTGAGCGACTGAACTGAACTGAACTGAAGTACTGAGTAGCTTTATAAAAAAACGGCAAGAAATTTGAGTCTTTTAAAATGACTTCACATTCCAACCTAAGTGGCATTTTAGTCCTTTGAAGTGAAACTAAACATATATGGAAGATACGGATATATATTTTTGGAAGTTACAGAGAGTTAGAATTTTTGCCTAATACAAGGGGATAAAAGAGGATGGGCTTTCTAGAAAAGTGTCATGTATCCCATTTGTGAAGAGATTAGATAGTCAGGTGTTAAGGATGACCCAGATTGCTTTCAGTTCTGCTACTATAGATTCTCACCACTTTTGCAATAAGATAACATAGATATGCACTGGTCATAACAAACATCCTCTTCCAACAACTCAAGAGAAGACTCTACACATGGACATCACCAGATGGTCAATACTGAAATCAGATTGATTATATTCTTTGCAGCCAAAGATCGAGAAGCTCTATACAGTAAGCAAAAACAAGACTAGGAACTGGCTGTGGCTCAGATCATGAACTCCTTAATGCCAAACTCAGACTTAAATTGAAAAAAGTAGGGAAATCCACTACACCATTCAAGTATGACCTAAATCAAATCCCTTACAACAGTGGAGGTGACAAACAGATGCAAGGGATTCGATCTGATAGAGTGTCTGAAGAACTATGGGTGGAGGTTCATGACATTGCACAAGAAGCAGTGATCAAGACCATCATCAAGAAAAATAAATGCAAAAGGCAAAATGGTTGTCTGATGAGGCCTTATAAACAGCTGAAAAAAGAAGAGAAGTGAACGGCAAAAGAGAAAAACAAAGATATATCTATTTTAATGCAGAGTTCCAAAGAATAGCAAGAAGAGATAAGAAAGCCTTCCTCAGTGATCAGTGCAAAGAAATACAGGAAAACAATGGAATGGGAAAGTCTAGAGAACTCTAGAGAAACTTAGAGATACCAAGGGAAAATTTCATGCAAAGATGGGCACAATAAAGCACCTAACAGAAGCAGAAGATATTAAGAAGAGGTGGCAAGAATACACAGAAGAACTGTACAAAAGAAGAACTTCATGACCCAGACAACCACGATGGTGTGATCACTCACCTAGAGCCAGACATCCTGGAATGTGAAGTCAAGTGGGCCTTATGAAGAATCACTATGAACAAAACTAATGGTAGTGATGGAATTCCAGCTGAGCTATTTCAAATCCTAAAAGATGATGTTGTGAAATGCTGCACTCAAATGCCAGCAAATTTAGAAAACTAAGCAGTGGCCACAAGACTGCAAAAGGTCAGTTTTCATTCCACCCCAAAGAAAGGCAATGCCAAAGAATGTTCAAACTACCATACAGTTGTACTCATCTCACATGCTAGCAAAGTAATGCTCAAAACTCTCCAAGCCAGGCTCCAACAGTACGTGAAACATGAAATTTCAGATGTTCAAGCTGAATGTAGAAAAGGCAGAGGAACCAGATATCAAATTGCCAAACTCTGTTGGGTCATCAAAAAAGCAAGAGAGTTCCAGAAAAAAATCTATTTCTACTTTATTGACTATGCCAAAGCTTTTGACTGTGTGGATCACAACAAAATGTGGAAAATTTTTCAAGAGATGGGAATACCAGACCACTTGATCTGCCTCCTGAGAAATCTGTATGCAGGTCATACAGAGTGGTTCCAAATTAGGAAAGGAATATGTCAAGGCTGTATATTGTCACCCTGTTTTTTAAACATATGCAGAGTACATCATGTGAAATTTTGGGCTGGATGAAGCACAAGTTGGAATGAAGTTCACTGGGAGAAATATCAATAACCTCCAATATGCAGATGACACCACCCTTAAGGTAGAAAGTGAAGAAGAACTAAAGAGGCTCTTGATGAAAGTGAAAGAGGGGACTGAAAAAGTTGGCTTAAAATTTAACATTCAGAAAACTACGGTCATGGCATCCAGTTCCATCACTTCATGGGAAATAGATGGAGAAACAGTGGAAACAGTGAGAAAATTAATTTTCTTGAGCTCCAAAATCACTGCATATGGTGACTGAAGCCATGAAATTAAAAAACACTTGCTCTTTGGAAGAAAAATTATGGCCAACCTAGACAGCATATTAAAAAAGCAGAGATATTACTTTCCCAACAAAGGTCCATCCAGTCAAAGCTATGGTTTTCCTAGTAGTCATGTATGGGTGTTAGAGTTGGACTGGAAAGAAAGCTGAGTGCCAAATAATTGATGCTTTTGAACTGTGTTGGAGAAGACTCTTGAGAGTCCCTTGGACTGCAAGGAGATCCAACCAGTCAATCCTAAAGGAAATCAGTCCTGAATATTCATTGGAAGGACTGATGTTGAAGCTAAAACTCCAAAACTTTGGCCACTGGATGTGAAGAACTGACTCATTGGGAAAAACCCTGATGCTGGGAAAGATTGAAGGTAGGAGGAGAAGGGGATGACAGAGGATGAGATGTTTGGAAGGCATTACCGACTTGATGGATGACTGTGTAATTCCAGGAGTTGATGATGGACAGGGAAGCCTGGTGTGCTGCAGTCCATGGGGTCACAAAGAGTCAGACACAACTGAGCGACTGAACTGAGCTAGCTGATCATAGATCCTAGTTGGCACATTAGTTGGAATATAATATATATCCACATACACTAAGAATTATAGAGAAACTGACTGCAGCCATGAAATTAAAAGACGCTTACTCCTTGGAAGAAAAGTTATGACCAACCTCGATAGTATATTCAAAAGCAGAGACATTACTTTGCCGACTAAGGTCCGCCTAGTCAAGGCTATGGTTTTTCCTGTGGTCTTATATGGATGTGAAAGTTGGACTGTGAAGAAAGCTGAGTGCCAAAGAATCGATTCTTTTGAACTGTGGTGTTGGAGAAGAATCTTGAGAGTCCCTTGGACTGCAAGGAGATCCAACCAGTCCAATCTGAAGGAGATCAACCCTGGGGTTTCTTTGGAAGGAATGATGCTAAAGCTGAAACTCCAGTACTTTGGCCACCTCATGCGAAGAGTTGACTCATTGGAGAAGACTCTGATGCTAGGAGGGATTGGGGGCAGGAGGAGAAGGGGACGACCGAGGATGAGATGGCTGGATAGCATCACGGACTCGATGGACGTGAGTCTGAGTGAACTCCGGGAGATGGTGATGGATAGGGAGGCCTGGAGTGCTGCGATTCATGGGGTCGCAAAGAGTTGGACACGACTGAGCGACTGAACTGAACTGAACTGATCTATAAAAAAAACCTCTGTGTGAAGCAATTTTCACAAGTAAATGATATGGCTGTTCCTCATATGAAGACTTCTGAATCGTGCTTCCATTCCCAGCAAGATGGCAATTATGCAACATCAACATCAAGCCCAAAGCAAATTGCAACTTTGGGAACAAAGAAAAATCTGCAACAGAAAATTCTATGAAAGAAAAGCACGCCTAGTCAATAGGTTTAGAGAAGGGAAAAAATGATCTTATAAAGGTATTGTGAGGGTTTAGTCACTAAGTTGTGTCCAACTCTTGCAATTCCATGGACTATAACCCATCAGGCTCCTCTGTCCTTGAGATTTCCCAGGCAAGAATGCTGGAATGGATTGCCATTTCCTTCTCCAAAGGTCTAAAACCATGTTAGTTTCATAAAAGGAATCTAAATAGCAAAGGAGGCTAAAAAAAATTTAGTCAGTTTCACAGGATTGGTGTTAGTATACCAATTTTATTTTCTTTTTCCATAAGTGAACCAAAAAAAGAAATCTTTAGGAAACTTAAGGTTTTGCACCTAAGCATATTTATCTATGTAGATAGGATAAAAACAATATTTGAAGGTATGGATGGGCAGGAAAGCAATGAATATGCTTAAAAAGCAGAAAAGACTTGTAAAAAATTTAAATGTGCATTTAGTATATTATATACTATAATGTATATTTATGATAATAGATTCTTAGAAAACTGTTCAAGTAAGATCCAAGAACCTTGTAGAACTGTAGGTCAAATATAAAAAATATTTTAAATATGACAGGAGAAAGCATTCTATCTTTTAAAAAATTTAATGTACCTATATCTAGAATTTTAAATATAGTTTTCATCACTGTACCTTAGGAAAGAGTTAATGCGCTAGAAGTAAAAAGATAGGTGTTTATTTATATAAATGTATATCACATATAATTGTTATCATTATCACTTAGAAAAGTAAATAAAGTTCTGTCATGTAAAGAAAAAGTGTAAATGGGCCAAAGAACTAAATATACATTTCTCCAAAGAAGACATACAGATGGCTAACAAACACATGAAAAGGTGCTCAACATCACTCATTATCAGAGAAATGCAAATCAAAACCACAATAAGGTACCATTTCACGCCAGTCAGAATGGCTGTGATTCAAAAGTCAACAAGCAATAAATGCTGGAGAGGGTGTGGAGAAAAGGGAACCATCTTACAATGTTGGTGGGAATGCAAACTACTACAACCACTATGGAGAACAGTGTGGATATTCTTTAAAAAACTGGAAATAGAACTGCCTTATGACCCAGCAATCCCACTGCTGGGCATACACATTGAAGAAACCAGAATTGAAAGAAACGCGTGTACCTCAATGTTCATTGCAGCACTGTTTATAATAGCCAGGACATGGAAGCAACCTAGATATCCATCAGCATATGAATGGATAAGAAGGCTGTGGTACATATACACAATGGAGTATTACTCAGCCATTAAAAAGAATACATTTGAATCAGTTATAATGAGGTGGATGAAACTGGAGCCGATTATACAGAGTGAAGTAAGTCAGAAAGAAAAATACCAATACAGTATGCTAACATACATATATGGAATTTAGAAAGATGGTAATGATAACCTTGTATGTGAGACAGCAAAAGAGACACAGATGTATAGAACAGTCTTTTGGACTCTGTGGGAGAGGGAGAGGGTGGGATGATTTGGGATAATGGCACTGAAACATGTATACTATCATAAGTGAAATGAGTCGCCAGTCCAGGTTCATTGTATGATACTGGATGCTTGGGGCTGGTGCAGTGAGATGACCCAGAAGGATGGTACAGGGAGGGAGAAGGGAGGGGGGTTCAGGATGGGGAACACGTGTATACCTGTGGCAGACACATGTTGATGTAAGGCAAAAACCAATACAATATTATAAAGTAATTAAGCTCCAATTAAAATAAATAAATTTATATTAAAAAAAGAAGTGTAAAACTCTTCAAGCCTTTAAAAATGAAAACTTAGGAGATACTATTATTCAGTCTGCAATATAATTATGTATGCTAAACAACTTCTGTTTTGTGCTCACTGTATTGTAAGCACTATGCAAAACACTTTAAATGTATTAAGGCATTTCATTCCACCACAAAATATCTTCCATATGGTATTATTAATGTCCAAATGAAACACAGAGAAGTCCAATAATTTACTCCACATGACATGGGTAATTAGCAGTAGAATCGAGATTAAAACACAGACATTTTGACTTTAGGGAATGTACCCTTAATCACTGCTTGTGAAACACAAATCTAATTTTTTAACATTGATAGAGGCACTTGATGAACTGGAAGAAGGTAAATTTGAGCAAATAAAAATAAGTATAAAATAAACTAAAAACCTTGAAATCTGAAAACAAATCTTTGAATCCTAAAAGAAGCACCTTTAAGATATAAAAACAGAATTAAGAAGTCTTTATAAAGTTACACAGACAATATGATAAAGCAGGAAAAGTAAGGGAAGTTGTGGGAGGTAAGTCTCTAGTGTTGAATGAAGTGGCCCCCATCAGCCACAGTTTCCCCTGTGCCATGCTTACTGCCAACACACACAGAGGCTGCAGAAGATGAGGAGCCTCTTGTCTCGCCCCACCCCCCATTCATTTCTCTTCCACATTATAATGTGGAAGCATAAAGTAAAATGGAAGCTCTAAAAAAAAAAATTAAAAAAAAAGAAGAGGTGGCAAGAATACACAGAAGAACTGTACAGAAAAGATCTTCCCGACACAGATAATCATGAGGATGTGATCACTAATCTAGAGCCAGACCTATTGGAAGGTGAAGTCAAGTGGGCCTTAGAAAGCATCACTACGAACAAAGCTAGTGGAGGTGATGGAATTCCAGTTGAGCAGATGAGTGGTTATCACTTTAAAATATAATTTGAAAATGACTTCTCACATTTAATCATTTAAGTTCAAAGCAGTTTTTGTTTGAATGAACTAAAAAGTTTGAGAAAAACAGATTTGGCTCTCAGTAACAACCAAAATAGGCTTAAAAATTTTAATATACTTATGCTTCAAATGAAGTTATTTTAAATGATTAATCAAACCAAATACACTTTCCTAATGTGAATTCAGAATTTAGTTTTTATTACATTTTTTTTATACTCAATGTGTCTTAGAGAGTTTCCTCACAAACTTCCCCAATGCAGACATAAAGCAAGTATAACCATGTTGTCCTGATTCATTCTGGCACTCAAATAGTTGATATAGAATAATAAAAAGCTTTTCTATTTATATTTAGGTAAATAATATTTTGGCTATTAATTTCATACCTCCTTCAGAAGGTCCCCTTCATCATTCATCTCGCACTGTTTTACTTAAGTTGGCTTTGGAAACCACAATATCCGTAACAAATGCATTCAACATGTATTTATATGTATACCCAAAACAAACACTGCAGATGATGTATTGCATGGAGGCTTTTTCTAGAGGAATCTGGCAGTTAACAAAAGATAAACACCAGACTCTGATGTGTCATGCCCAAGGCACAGGACACCAGAAATGCACTAGAAAAGTCTAATCACAAATGCGCATTTATGCCTGACTCTCTGCAAACAAAGGACAAACAAAGCTTGAAACTATGCTGATCAACATTTTCTCCAACACACTGAAGTTTTGCTATATAACAATTGTATTCTGGAATAACATCTATTGTTAGACTGAAACAATGAAATATTTATTAGACAACTATGCTATCAAAGTCCACAGACAAAAGCACTGTTATACAGAAAGGGAAGAGGAACTAAAAAGCCTCTTGATGAAAGTGAAAGAGGAGAGTGAAAAAATTGGCTTAAAGCTCAACATTCAAAAAACGAAGATCATGGCATCCGGTCCCATCACTTTATGGGAAGTAGATGGGGAAACAGTGGAAACAGTGTCAGACTTTATTTTTTTGGGCTCCAAAATCAC
>SJYX01001542.1:170787-193203 GCA_006410675.1 Oreotragus oreotragus
TGAACTGTGGTGTTGGAGAAGACTCTTGAGAAGATGTGTATAAGAGACAGTGAGATGGCTGGATGGCATCACGGACTCGATGGACTTGAGTCTGAGTGAACTCCGGGAGATGGTGATGAACAGGGAGGCCTGGCGTGCTGCGATTCATGGGGTCGCAAAGAGTCAGACACGACTGAGCGACTGAACTGAACTGAACTGAACTGAGAAAGCTAGGGAATCCTCAAGGGTTTTTTCCTCACATAATTAAGTCCGAGCTCCATAATTTGCATCTTTATTCACAAATGATGTCCTCTCATTAGACAGATGCCAGGAGCCAGCACGGGAGATCCCACCCATGGCAAAGGTCATGGGGAAGAGGCCTGAGGGGCAAGGCAGATCAAGACTCAAGGGGTCCCTTAGATCTGCTCGAGCATCTACCCCCAAAACCAAAATCTGTCTGTTATACTACTCTCTTCTGACATTAACAGGGGCTATCCCCGACCACCTTTCTCTGGAAAATTAACTTAGAGCTCCAGTTAATAGTGTCCTGCAAATAAAAGGAGTGTCTCAGCTCAAAAAAAAAAAAAAGAAAAGAAAAAAAGAAAAAAAAAGAAAATACACTTGTGAGAGACCCAGATTTTCACTGATTTCCAACATCTACTCAGTTGTAATTTCCATTTTTATTTTATTCTTTAGCATCACTTCTGGTCTCTAACTTAACTGTAATCTCTTGTTGCATAACTATTGTTATCTTTCTTTAGCCTTTTCAGTTCTCCAAATACAAGTCTCTGAAGAACCCTGGTCATTCTAACTGTGTACGTTGTACATAGAATCATCTACTAGCTGCCTTACATTGTCCCAGAATCAGCCAGAGAAAATAGGAGATATTTTCTCAAAGGGAGGTTGCTGCCTTCAACCTTAAGTTCAAGACTCATTGAAGGGGTAGTAGGTGGCACTTTCTGAATCGAGTCAAACTCTCTCTATCCTCCTCTATGCATGAAGTACAGTCTTCACAGCTGATTGTTCCTGTCCAAGTCATCTAAGTCTGAGGAAGTCCAGGCCAAATTCTAGCTGATAAGCTGGGCTCAACTCTCTTGTTCTTTCTC
Source organism: Oreotragus oreotragus (assembly GCA_006410675.1). Lineage (NCBI taxonomy): Eukaryota > Metazoa > Chordata > Mammalia > Artiodactyla > Bovidae > Oreotragus > Oreotragus oreotragus. The sequence goes on from SJYX01001542.1 coordinate 171,873, forward strand.
TTCAGTTCCATAGTCATGATTTTTTGTTTGTTGTAATCAACTCTAATTTTTCCTTATTTCTTTGAAAATCTTTTAATCATCATTGTTTTTCTTTCCTACCTTATGAACGCAACTTCTTAGTTTATACTTTTTATTTCTTTCTAATCAAACTGCAATATTGATTCAAATATATTGTATGTACAGTTATTATATTGCCAACAAATTTTGATCTCTGTTATTAATTACTAAAATATATACCAGAAAGATTTTAATTTCTTTCCTAAAAATTAAATTAGGCCTATTTACCTGTTCATGTGGTTGTTTTTAATAATTTCTTCCAAATCTAAATGCTGATTCTTTTTATAAAATTTAATAATACAAACATTTATTTTCTGAGGGCTTCTCTGGTGGCTCAGCAGTAAAAAATTAGCTTACCAATGCAGGAGATGAGGGTTCAATCCTTGGGTTGGGAAGATTCCCTGGAGAAGGAAACGGTGACCCATTCTAGTATTTTTATCTGGAAAATCCTATGGATAGAGAATCCTGGCAGGCTACAGTCCAGGAGGTCGCAAAGAGCTAGATATGACTTAGTGGCTAAACAAAACAAAACAAAGCCCAGAAGTATTTATTTTGAAGTCTCAAGATGAAGTCAAAAGTTACAGCCAAAGTTTTCAGGTAATCTAAATTATTTCAAACACAAAAATCTAAATACTTTTTGCATCCATAATCATATTCACTTTCCTTAGACCTCCAAACTACTAAAACTCTAATATTTGAGATAAAATGGAAAAGTTGTGTCATAAAACAGAGTTTGTACATTTCTGACAAATAAATTAGATAAAGAATTAGATCTTACTTTTTAGAATTTAGTTGCTCTTCATTTATGAGTTTTCATGTCATGCAGAGCACTCTTACATGCCCTATAAAGGATAAATATCACACCATTAAGTCAGAGAGATCTCAATTCAGAGATTCTCATTTCTAATGACAATTTACTCACTGACCACCTTTTGAATTCTGTTGCGCTCATTGGGCTTGTACACTATCATCTAACTGCCTAATCAAATTATCATTTTCCCCTCTTTATTATGATTGGGCTCCTATGGCAGTAAACTACAAGATTAACCATTTTAACAAAGTCCTTGACCAGGGAATTTTTAGCTTCTTCTCCCCCTTTCATCCCCCCACCCCCCACTGATCTAGTTGTATACTGACTGTGGTTAATTTCAAAATTGCTGAGTCTAGTTTTGCTGGTTATTTTATACATGCAACTTAATTAAATATTAAATAAATTAATATGAAGAAATGTAGTCAACATTTCTTCAAATCTAAACTGAATGTTTTACAAAGACAGAAAATCATAAGCAAAAAGGGAGACAACAGAAAAAGAATTGACTGGTATAAAGTAGTAAGACAAATTGTACCTTTTAACAAACATCAGAGAGCTAACTCTACATAATCAGTAGACAATGCAGTGTACCACATAGAACTTTCCAGAATTAAGAGAAAGGAAAGAAGAAAGAGAAGAGAAAAGAAACAAAGAAATGGAAAAAATGAAAAAGGAATTAAAAAACAAAAAGATGACCAATCTAGGAGGCTCGACATAAGAATAATAAGAAATTCAGAAAAAGTTAAAAGAGAGAAAATATAGGGGGGATGAATCTTCAAAAACATTAATTTCCAAGAATCAAAGGATGTGACTCTCAAGAATAAAAGAATACGCTGAATATTTACTGACATGGATTACAATTGATACAAGACTCACCATCATAAATTTTAAGAATGCCAACACATTTAATAGGTAAGGAATAAAAATGAACTGAAGACTTCTTACTAACAACACTGGAAGCTGGAAAACAATGAAGAAAGAATTTCAGAGTCATATGTTAAGATATTAACCCATAATTCTATACTGATTCATAACTAATAATCAAGTGAAGAGCAAAATGAAGACCTGCTTCACACACTACTCATAAACTTCTCTCAGAAAACTGATAAAGATATGTGTCTCTGAAATACAAAACCAATAGAGAAGAAAGCCATAGATGCAAGTAACAGGAGATCCAAATGGGGAAAGTAAAAAGAATCCTCAGGAGATGGATAAGGTGAAATCTCACAATGATAGCTAAGTATTAACAATAAAGTGCAATCAAATATGTTCAGCATAAAAAGCTGAAATTAAAAAAGCAGCATAAAAAGAAATAACTTACAAAAATAATAAATGTTATTGTATATGACTGTGGGGAAAAAATTGAGATTGAATTTCTAGTATATACATTCAAAGAGGCAGAGGAACCAGAGACCAAGTTACCAACATTCATTAGATAATTGAAGGAAAGAAAGCAAGGGAGTTCCAGAAAAACAACTACTTCTGTCTCATTGACTACACTAAAGATTTTGACTGTATGGATCACAAAAACTGCTGAAAATTCTTAAAGAAATGGAAATACCAGACCACCTTACCTGTCTCTGAGAAAAGTCAAGAAGCAGCAGTTAGATCCAGACATGGAACAACAGACTGGTTTCAAATTGGGAAAGGAATACAACAAAGCTGTATCACCCTGTTTATTTAACATATATGCAGAGTACATCATACTATATTCTGGGCTGAGTGAGTCACAAGCTGAAATCAGATTGCCAGGAAAACATAAAAACCTCAGAAATGTGGATGATACCACTTTAAGGGCAGAAAGCCATTAAAGAAAAACTAAAGAACCTATTGATGAGAGTGAAAGGGAAGAATGAAAAAGCTGGCTTAAAATTCAACATTCAAAAAACACAACTGACTCCATCACTTCACGACAAATAGAAGAGGAAAATTGGAAACAATGACAAATTTTATTTTCTTGTGCTCCAAAATCACTGTGAAAGGTGACTGCAAACATGAATGTAAAAGATACTTGCTCCTTGGAAGGAAATCCATGATAAATGTAGACATCAAATTAAAAAACAGAGACAATATTTTGCCAACAAAGCTCCATATAGTCAAAGCTATGGCTTTTCCAATAGTCAAGTATGGATGTGAGAGCTAGACCATAAAGAAGGCTGAGCACTGAAGAACTGATGTTTTTTTCTTTTCTTTTTAATGCTACAGTTTATTTTTTAATATAAATTTATTTATTTTAATTAGAGGCTAATTACTTTACAATATTGTAGTCGTTTTGCAATACATTGACGTGAATCTGCCACGGGTGTACATGTGTCCCCATCCTGAACCTCCCTCCCACCTCCCACCCCATCCCATCCCTCTTGGTCATCCCAGTGCATCAGCCCTGAGCACCCTGTCTCATGCATCAAACCTGGACTGGTGATTAGTTTCACATATGATAGTTTACATGTTTCAATGCCATTCTCACAAATCATCCCACCTTTGCCCTCTCCCACAGAGTTCAAAAGAGACACAGAGATACATCTGTGTCTCTTTTGGTGTCTCGCATATAGGGTTATCATTACCATCTTTCTAAATTCCATATATATGTGTTAGTATACTGTATTGGTGTTTTTCTTTCTGACTTACTTCACTCTGTATAATAGGCTCCAGTTTCATCTACCTCATTAGAACTGACTCAAATGTATTATTTTTAATGGCTGAGTAATATTCCATTGTGTATATGTACCACAACTTTCTTATCTATTTGTCTATTGATGGATATCTAGGTTGCTTCCATGTCCTGGCTATTATAAACAGTGCTGTGATGAACATTTAGGTACACGTTCTCTTTCAATACTGGTTTCCTCGCTGTGTAGGCCCAACAGTGAGACTGCTGTGTCATATGGCATTTCATCAAAAGATGGACTTGATAAAGGACAGAAATGGCATGGATCTAATAGAAGCAGAAGATATTAAGAAGAGGTGGCAAGAATACACAGAAGACCTGTACAAAAAAGATCTTCATGACCAAGGTAATCACGATGGTGTGGTCACTCACCTAGAGCCAGACATTCTGGAATGTGACGTCAAGTGGTCCTTAGAAAGCATCACTACAAACAAAGCTAGTGGAGGTGATGGAATTCCAGTTGAGCTATTTCAAATCCTGGAAGATGATTCTGTGAAAGTGCTGCACTCAATATGTCAGCAAATTTGGAGAACTCAGCAGTGGCCTAATGGCCACCTCATGCGAAGAGTTGACTCATTGGAAAAGACTGATGCTGGGAGGGATTGGGGGCAGGAGGAGAAGGGGACGGCAGAGGATGAGATGGCTGGATGGCATCACTGACTCGATGGACGTGAATCTGAGTGAACTCTGGGAGTTGGTGATGGACAGGGAGGCCTGGTGTGCTGCAATTCATGGGGTCGCAAAGAGTCGGACACGGCTGAGCGACTGAACTGAACTGAACTGAGCAACTGAACTAAACTGATATTTCTGAGAGCTGCTGGAGAAAAGGTCCTTGTAAAGATGTGATGGACTGAAAGAACTAGCATGTCTGGAAAAAGAAACCATTCTAAGTGAGGCTGCAGCAAATGCAAAGGCCCTGTGATGAGAATGTGCTGACAATTTTCAGATAAAGAAGAACACAGTGTGCTCTGCAGTTGGAATGATGTCGTTGACCCTCCTGACTTCAGTCAACTAAAGGTTGAACTCTGTTGACCTTTGCCTCAATTCTATGCTGAATTCCCCTCTGCTCAAGCTCCTGCATGAATATGCATGTATCCTTAGCTTAATACTGCCCCAATTTTGCTGTTGGAGAGACATGGCTTTGCATCTATGTATACATCAACATATACCTCCCCCTATCCAAATTGCAGATTGAAGTCCATACCCCATTGCTCACCTTGCTACCATATATAAGTTTTCAGGTACACACAATTCACCAAAGCATATAACTTTCCCAATAGTCACTGAATTCTCTAATAACTAGCAAGTACATATTGTGCAATATGAGTTGACCAAGGGTGACTGGGGTACTTTGATGATTTCACCCTGATGAAGTTACTAAATCTATATATAATTTTCATAAATAACATTTTATCTAAAATGCTACTTTAAAATAGCATTATTATAGCTGTCTTTTGAGTTAGGCATTGTGTACATAGCTCTAATCCCCTCAACAATACTGCTAAATAGGATTCTCATCCACTTTCTTCTTAAATGAATAAATTCAAGCTCAAAGAAAGGAAGTGATATGTTCAAGTCCACACAGCTGTTAACTACTAGAGAAGATTTATTGCAAATCTACCTGATTGCGACTCTCCCCAGGGAGACTGGTAAAGTCTGTGAGTAAAGTGATGGGCAAGATCATTTTGATTAAAAGTCTAGGGACCATACTCTCTATTCTCAAATACTATGAAAGGGTCACATAGTTTACTTTAGAATAATTCATGTTATGTTCTTTTCTGTTCCATTCATCACCCTTGCAGTTTCTTGAGTGACCTTTCTTTTCCACAATTATAAGAAAAAATTCTCACTGGTCATAAGTCTTCACTGTATTGTTTTTCTGCCCTTCCTCCCACATCTGGATCACAAATGCAGTTCCATTAAACTTTGAATGAACAAAACCTTCTTTAGTTTGGAAAAGTGTTTCTCAGTTTTTTTTTTTTTCCACAGATTTTTCCTGAAGAAATTTTTCAGTCATTTTCCTCCCAGTTATCCTTTGCATGAAATTTTAATACCAGAGATATACAAGTCTGGTTTTGTACTGTTGCCCTCTGAAGGGCCATCAGTTCAGTTTGGTTCAATTGCTCATTTGTGTCCAACTCTTTGCAACCCCATGGACTGCAGCATGCCAGGCTTCCCCATCCATCACCAGTTCCCAGAGTTTACTCAAACTCATGTCCATCGAGTTGGTGATGCCATCCAACATAGCAACTGAAGGGCCATAAACCATTGTATTAGCTGAGCCACTCTCCTCTCACCTAATTTTCAAAAACCAATTTTAATTTCCTTGGGTGAGAATGCATGGTTTAGAGCAGTTTATCAGCCTTAGCTCTATTGACAGATAATTCTTTGCTGTAGGGTGTTGTCTTGTTGTTTAGAATATTTAGTAGCTTCCCTGGTCCACTGGATAGTTGCCTGTAGCAATCCCAGTTGTGACAACATAAAGTGTACCCGAAGTGTCTTCAAACATTGCCAAATGTCCCCTAGGAAGTAAAACTGCCTTGGTTAGAACCACTACTTTAGAGGGGAGAAGAGATGACTGTCCAAATGGCCAACAGTAGAAAGAAAAAACTTTGAACATTTACATAATAAGAAAAAAAGAAACCTGGAAAAGGACCCTTACTTAAACTTGACCGTGCCTGCACCTTTTCTTGGACTTCCAGACTCCAAAAGTGTGAGCAATAAATTTATGCTATTTCTATGTAAATTTATTTTATTTTACATATTTTATTGCAGCTCAAGTGGACTAAGACGTATGGCAACCAATGCCAACTGGAGAAGCCCAGAAAACTCCAGGTTAGAGGTCTCCCAAATGAAATAGATAAGCTACTGGATAAATTTGAAAACATTAGACAACTTGACAAGAGTCACAGCTCTGATTTTTCTGATAAAGACATAGAAAACCAAGTAAACAAACAAATAAAACAACTATTAACTCTTGGAATGAAGTTGTGGGTAGAATTTAAATTTTCATAGTAGTTTTGGCAGTATCTAACAAAATATGTTTTCACTGAAGCAAAATTGTCACATAATTAATTAAATAAGGAGGGTGAAGAACAGGAAAGGTGTAAATATCAGAGTTAGGATAACGAAGGCAGGGTAAAGACAGCTGAATCTTTACCTTATATGGTAAAAGGTCAGGTGTACTGCCCCAAACTGCAATAATCAGGAACAAATAATATAAGAATTTAGTTTAGAAATATGGAAGTCGATAAGTAAAAAATCAGCTAAAAGAACAAAAACAAAAGGAAAAAAATAAGGTGTTTTTTTTTTTTCCCCTGAAGTGGAGAAAATAAGGAAGAAGGAGAGAAACAGACACTGATATTTAAACTGTAGTGTTCTTGCCTGGAGAAGCCTGGTAGGCTGCCGTCTATGGGTTACACAGAATTGGACACTTCTGAAGCGACTTAGCAGCAGCAGCAGTAGGGACTTCCCTGGTGGTCCAGTGGTTAAGACTTTACCTCCCAGAGCTGAGGATGCACGTTCAATCCCTGGTCAAGGACCTTACATGCCTCAAAGTCAAAAACCAAAACATAAAACAGAAGCAATATTGTAACAAATTCAATACAAATTTTAAAAATAATCCATATCAAAAAATCTTTAAAAAAATAAAACAAAGAGCTTTATAAAATCGGACTTTTCAAACAGTCTTCATGTGAAAGAATTTTTTTAAAAATGTATCTTTAATTGAAGTACAGTTAAATGGGGCTTCTCTGGTGGTTCAGATGGTGAAGAACCTGCCTGCAGTGCAGGAGACTGGGATTTGATCCCTGGGTGGAGAAGATTCCCTGGAGAAGGAAATGGCTACCCACTCAAGTATTCATGCCTGGAGAATTCCATGGACGAAGGAGCCTGGCAAGTTATAGTCTACAGGGTCAAAAAGAACCGACATAACTGAGTAACTAACATAGTTAAAGTATAATGATTTACATTTTATTAGTTTCAGTTGTGTAACACAGTGATTCAATACTTTTATAAATTATACACCACTTAAATTTATTATAAAATATTGGCTGTATTCCCTGTACTGTACAGTATATCCTTGTGTCTTACTCACTTTATATATAGTAGTTTGTATCTCTTGAAAAAAAGAAGTATTAAAAAAAATAATAAGAGAAGAAGAAAGAATACCAATAGGAGATTCATGAGCTATTTAAAAGGTCAAAGTCAACTTTTAAGTATATCTTAGTTTTAATATTTAAAGTTGTCAACCATTCTTAAGCTAATGAATTTTTTAAAAAATCTAAACATACTGACTTAAGTCAGGAAAGTATCCAGGGAAAAGCATGCTATTTAATGATTAAATGATACATGGAGATGTATCTAAGTTATATAGAAAGCATCATAATGCAAGCTGATTTTTTTTTAACAGTTAAATTAGGCAGAAAGAATTCTTGGAAGTTTATGGTTAATGGTATAGTTTTTTTTTTTAATTCCTGGATCCTGTCTCATAGAATCATATAATACAGCAAAGCCAAAAAAACACAGACAACATTTGATATAAAACTATGTGATAAGGTATCCCTACAAATTTCGAACAAGAGGATGGAAACAAAAGCGAATACCGCAAGAGCTGCATGCTATTGGCACCTATAAAGGAAACAGAAAGTTGCCAAAATAGCCAATGGGTATTCATTGGAAAATGTTGCATGTCCATTAGAGTGGCAGCTAAAACTGGGAATTTTGCCCAATCCAAAAAAGTGAGTGCAAGACACCTACAGTGAGTCCTGAAGAGCAGGTCAGCTCCATGAACTCTCAGAACTGAGCCACCGGGCCTCAGTCAAAATGGAACAGAGTATGATGTGAAGAAAAGATCAAAGTGAAAGCCAGGAAATCTCAGAAAGTAAGCAGTCTGGAACTTCCCTGGTGGTCCAGTAGTTAAGACTCTGCAGTTCCACTGAAAGGGGTACAGGTTTCATCTCTGATCAGGGAACTAAGATCCTACATGCTGGGCAGCCAAAAAAAGAAACAGAGAGAGAGAATAAGGAGCAGAAAAACACACCTTCAGAAAATAAAAGTGCCCTAGAAAAGGCATGCTCAAAAATATATCAAAACTATAACCTTCTATTTCAAAACAAACTAAAAGACATTAAGCACATTATATGAGGCAGAGGACGAGATGGATGGATGGCGTCACTGACCCAATGGATTTGAGTTTGAGCAAGCTCCAGGAGACAGTGAAGGACAGGGAAGCCTGGCATGCTGTAGTTCATGAGGTCGCAAAGAGTCGGACATGACTGAGTGACCGAACAGCAAAATGAAACTTGAAAGAATGATGTTCTGATTTGAGTTAGAAAAACTCAAATATGGCATGACAGAACTCGGTGAAGAATCAAAAATAAAATAGTTTCAAAACTAAAAGCTAAACTAAAATAGCATGAAAGCAATTGAGTACAAGCCAGTGAATAAAAGGAAGAGAAGCTTAAAGGGGAGAAAAGATTTAAAATAAAAAATAAGCTAAAGAAAATAGACTTACATAACAATAGTGAAGACAGAGAAAAAATGTCTAACATGTGGATAACAGGTTAGATAAGAAAGCCAAGAGTTTAGATAAAAAAGGCAAAGCAAGAAAAGAAAATATATATATGAAACTATAATTTAAGAAAGCTTTTCTGAAACACCAATTTAAAGAGTACATTTCACACCTAGAATTTCTACATAGAATGAACCACTCTAAGATGTAATCTAGTAGAGTCGCTGGGCTTATAAACTTTGGGGGCATCTGGGCAAAAGCAATAAGGAACTTGGAAAGAAAATTAGATGCTCATCAGACTTTAATTCTGGAGGAAAATGAAGTAAGTATTCATTTTATTTGGATTAAGACCATCCCCATGGAAAAGAAATGCAAAAAAGCAAAATGGCTGTCTGGAGAAGCCTTACAAATAGCACTGAAAAGAAGAGAGGCAAAAAGCAAAGGAGAAAAGAAAAGATATAAGCATCTGAATGCAGAGTTCCAAAGAACTGCAAGAAGAGATAAGAAAGCCTTCTTCAGCAATCAATGCAAAGAGATAGAGGAAAACAACAGAATGGGAAAGACTACAGATCTCTTCAAGAGAACTGGAGATACCAACGGAATATTTCATGCAAAGATGGGCTTGATAAACGATAGAAATGGTATGGACCTAACAGAAGCAGAAGATATTAAGAAGAGGTGGCAAGAATACACAGAAGAACTGTACAGAAAAGATCTTCACAACCGAGATAATCATGAGGATGTGATCACTAATCTAGAGCCAGACATCTTGGAATGTGAAGTCAAGTGGGCCTTAGAAAGCATCACTAAGAACAAAGCTAGTGGAGGTGATGGAATTCCAGTTGAGCTGTTTCAAATCCTGGAAGATGATGCTGTGAAAGTGCTGCACTCAATATGCCAGCAAATTTGGAAAACTCAGCAGTGGCCACAGGACTGGAAAAGGTCAGTTTTCATTCCAATTCCAAAGAAAGGCAATGCCAAAGAATGCTCAAACTACCGCACAATTGCACTCATCTCACACGCTAGTAAAGTAATGCTCAAAATTCTCCAAGCCAGGCTTCAGCAATATGTGAACCGTGAACTCCCTGATGTTCAAGCTGGTTTTAGAACAGGCAGAGGAACCAGAGATCAAATTGCCAACATCCGCTGGATCATGGAAAAAGCAAGAGAGTTCCAGAAAAACATCTATTTCTGCTTTATTGACTATGCCAAAGCCTTTGACTGTGTGGATCACAATAAACTGTGGAAAATTCTGAAAGAGATGGGAATACCAGACCACCTAACCTGCCTCTTGAGAAATCTGTATGCAGGTCAGGAAGCAACAGTTAGAACTGGACATGGAACAACAGACTGGTTCCAAATAGGAAAAGGAGTACGTCAAGGCTGTATATTGTCTCCCTGCTTATTTAACTTATATGCAGAGTACATCATGAGAAACGCTGGACTGGAAGAAACACAAGCTGGAATCAAGATTGCCGGGAGAAATATCAATAACCTCAGATATGCTGATGACACCACCCTTATGGCAGAAAGTGAGGAGGAGCTAAAAAGCCTCTTGATGAAAGTGAAGGAGGAGAGCGAAAAAGTTGGCTTAAAGCTCAACATTCAGAAAACGAAGATCATGGCATCCGGTCCCATCACTTCATGGGAAATAGATGGGGAAACAGTGGAAACAGTGTCAGACTTTATTTTTTTGGGCTCCAAAATCACTGCAGATGGTGACTGCAGCCATGAAATTAAAAGACGCTTACTCCTTGGAAGAAAAGTTATGACCAACCTGGATAGTATATTCAAAAGCAGAGACATTACTTTGCCAACAAAGGTCTGCCTAGTCAAGGCTATGGTTTTTCCTGTGGTCATGTATGGATGTGAGAGTTGGACTGTGAAGAAAGCTGAGCGCCGAAGAATTGATGCTTTTGAACTGTGGTGTTGGAGAAGACTCTTGAGAGTCCCTTGGACTGCAAGGAGATCCAACCAGTCCATTCTGAAGGAGATCAACCCTGAGATTTCTTTGGAAGGAATGATGCTAAAGCTGAAACTCCAGTTCTTTGGCCACCTCATGCAAAGAGTTGACTCATTGGAAAAGACTCTGATGCTGGGAGGGATTGGGGGCAGGAGGAGAAGGGGACGACCGAGGATGAGATGGCTGGATGGCATCACAAACTCAATGGACGTGAGTCTGAGTGAACTCCGGGAGATGGTGATGGATAGGGAGGCCTGGCATGCTGCGATTCATGGGGTCGCAAAGAGTCGGACATGACTGAGCTACTGAACTGATTGAACTGATGCCATGCAGCTTGCAGGATCTTACTTCCCCAAGCAGGGACTGAACCTAGGCCATGGCAGCCAAAATAGCAAGTACTAACCCCTGGTCTGCCAGGGAATTCTCTAGAGTAAGTACATAAAATATTCATAGGAAACAAATGTGAGTCAAAAATTTTATATCCTGCAAAATTGACTTCCATATATGAAAGACCTGTAGTAGATGTTGTCAACATACAAGATCTCAAGAAAATAATGGTTCCATCAGCCTGTCCAGATGAATCTATTAGAAAATAATTTTCAGATAACAAATGACTAGACATTTAAAGACCAAATAAGGGAGAGAATACACTCAGTGATGGCTTACATGTGCTAACAATGTAGATGTACCACATATATTTTTAAGAACATGGTGGAGGGAGGAGAATGGAGAAGAAAATTCAAAAACTATTCAATTGTTTCAATAACAATTAGAAGTGATAAGAATTCTAACGAACCTCTGATTTGGATTTTCCAGACTATTTGTTTATGAGGCCAAAGATACAGAAATATTTTAACTCTTCATGGATGCAGACAGAGATTATTAGACATGTGACACGTTGCTCTTCTTCTACACATGAAATTTCTCAAACATATCAGATCTGGTTCCTGGGCAATGTCACATAAAAAGAATTTTACATTGACTTTGCATGAAATTGTTGCAAAGAATGTTTTCCATTAAAATACAGACTTCTAAAACAGCTTAAATTAAGTTTTAATAAGCATCAACGATTGTTTTATATCAAATGAGAACCCAATAAACTTCCTGAAGCACATTTTCATAAAACAGCACTTTGCTTCTGTTTGCAGTATTGACAAATGAGGAACTGCTTAAATTGCTGGCATACTGACCATTTACTTTGTTTTATTATCGCAGTTAATTTCCTTATACTGTAATAGTCCCTAGTGTACGTATAACAAATGAGTTAGAATCCCAACACTGTTCCATATGTTGCTCTGAGAAAGTAGTCTGAAGCAAGCTGACCCACTAGGACTTTTGTTGATGTGTGCATCAAGACACGTTCACAGCCTACTTGAAATTACTCAGAGCAAATGATTCACATGATATTCACATCTTTGGCTCTATAAGTCTTGTTGAGCTTGTTTTGTGTTGAGTTCAATGCTCCCTTCCTACATACAGATATTAAATAGGTAAGCTATGGGCTTTATCTCATGATGTACTCTGCATATAAGTTAAATAAGCAGGGTGACAATATACAGCCTTGACGTACTCCTTTCCTGATTGGGAACCAGTCTGTTGCTCCATGTCCAGTTCTAACTGCTGCTTCCTGACCTGCATACAGATTTCTCAAGAGGCAGGTCAGGTGATCTAGTATTCCCATCTCTTGCAGAATTTTCCACAGTTTGTGGTGATTCACACAGTCAAAGACTTTGGCATAGTCAATAAAACAAAAATAGATATTTTTCTGGAACTCTCTCGCCAACAGATGTTGGCAATTTGATCTCTGGTTCCTCTGCCTCTTTAAAAACCAGCTTGAACATCTGGAAGTTCATGGCTCATATACTGTTGAAGTGTGGCTTGGATAATTTTTAGCATTACTTTACTAGCGTGTGAGATGAGTGCAATTATGCGGTAGTTTGAACAGTCGTTGACATTGCTTTTCTTTGGGACTGGAATGAAAACTGACCTTTTCTAGCCCTGTGGCCACTCCTGAGTTTTCCAAGTTTGCTGGCATATTGAGTGCAGCACTTTCACAGCACCGTTTTTTAAGATTTGAAATAGCTCAACTGGAATTCCATCACCTCCACTAGCTTTGTTTATAGTGATTCTTCCTAAGGCTCACTTGACTTCGCATTCCAGGATGTCTGGCTGCAGATGGGTGATCATACCATCGTGATTATCTAGGTCATGAAGATCTTTTTTGTACAGTTCTTCTCTGTATTCTTGCCACCTCTTAATATCTTCTGCTTCTGTTAGGATGATGAGAGTGAAAGGGAAGAATGAAAAAGCTGGCTTAAAATTCAACATTCAAAAAACACAACTGACTCCATCACTTCACGACAAATAGAAGAGGAAAATTGGAAACAATGACAAATTTTATTTTCTTGTGCTCCAAAATCACTGTGAAAGGTGACTGCAAACATGAATGTAAAAGATACTTGCTCCTTGGAAGGAAATCCATGATAAATGTAGACATCAAATTAAAAAACAGAGACAATATTTTGCCAACAAAGCTCCATATAGTCAAAGCTATGGCTTTTCCAATAGTCAAGTATGGATGTGAGAGCTAGACCATAAAGAAGGCTGAGCACTGAAGAACTGATGTTTTTTTCTTTTCTTTTTAATGCTACAGTTTATTTTTTAATATAAATTTATTTATTTTAATTAGAGGCTAATTACTTTACAATATTGTAGTCGTTTTGCAATACATTGACGTGAATCTGCCACGGGTGTACATGTGTCCCCATCCTGAACCTCCCTCCCACCTCCCACCCCATCCCATCCCTCTTGGTCATCCCAGTGCATCAGCCCTGAGCACCCTGTCTCATGCATCAAACCTGGACTGGTGATTAGTTTCACATATGATAGTTTACATGTTTCAATGCCATTCTCACAAATCATCCCACCTTTGCCCTCTCCCACAGAGTTCAAAAGAGACACAGAGATACATCTGTGTCTCTTTTGGTGTCTCGCATATAGGGTTATCATTACCATCTTTCTAAATTCCATATATATGTGTTAGTATACTGTATTGGTGTTTTTCTTTCTGACTTACTTCACTCTGTATAATAGGCTCCAGTTTCATCTACCTCATTAGAACTGACTCAAATGTATTATTTTTAATGGCTGAGTAATATTCCATTGTGTATATGTACCACAACTTTCTTATCTATTTGTCTATTGATGGATATCTAGGTTGCTTCCATGTCCTGGCTATTATAAACAGTGCTGTGATGAACATTTAGGTACACGTTCTCTTTCAATACTGGTTTCCTCGCTGTGTAGGCCCAACAGTGAGACTGCTGTGTCATATGGCATTTCATCAAAAGATGGACTTGATAAAGGACAGAAATGGCATGGATCTAATAGAAGCAGAAGATATTAAGAAGAGGTGGCAAGAATACACAGAAGACCTGTACAAAAAAGATCTTCATGACCAAGGTAATCACGATGGTGTGGTCACTCACCTAGAGCCAGACATTCTGGAATGTGACGTCAAGTGGTCCTTAGAAAGCATCACTACAAACAAAGCTAGTGGAGGTGATGGAATTCCAGTTGAGCTATTTCAAATCCTGGAAGATGATTCTGTGAAAGTGCTGCACTCAATATGTCAGCAAATTTGGAGAACTCAGCAGTGGCCTAGGGCTGAAAAAGCTCAGTTTTCATTCCAGTCCCAAAGAAAGGCAATGCCAAAGAATGTTCAACCTACAACACAATTGCACTCATCTCACATGCTAGTAAAGTAATGCTCAAAATTCTCCAAGGCATGCTTCAGCAATACGTGAGCTGTGAACTTCCTGATGTTCAAGCTGGTTTTAGAAAAGACAGAGGAACCAGAGATCAAATTGCCAAAATCCACTGGATCATCAAAAAAGCAAGAGAGTTCCATAAAAATATCTATTTCTGCTTTATTGACTATGATAAAGCCATTGACTGTGTCGATCACAATAAACTGTGGAAAATTCTGAAAGAGACGGGAATACCAGACCATCTGACCTGTCTCTTGAGAAGCCTATGTGCAGGTCAGGAAGCAACAGTTAGAACTGGACATGGAATGACAGACTGGTTCCAAATAGGAAAAGGAGTACGTCAAGGCTGTATATTGTAACCCTGCCTATTTAACTTATATGCAAAGTACATCATGAGAAATGCTGGGCTTGAAGAAGCACCAGGTGGAATCAAGATTGCCAGGCGAAACATCAATAACCTCAGATATGCAGATGACACCATCCTTATGGCAGAAAGTGAAGAAAAACTAAAAAGCCTCTTGATAAAAGTCAAAGTGGGGAGTGAAAAAGTTGGATTAAAGCTCAACATTCAGAAAATGAAGATCATAGCATCCGGTCCCATCACTTCATGGGAAATAGATGGGGAAACAGTGGAAACAGTGTCAGACTCTATTTTTTTGGGCTCCCAAATCACTGCAGATGGTGATTGCAGCCATGAAATTAAAAGACGCTTACTCCTTGGAAAGAAAGTTATGATGAACCTAGATAGCATATTGAAAAGCAGAGACATTACTTTGCCAACAAAGGTCTGTCTAGTCAAGGCTATGGTTTTTCCTGTGGTCATGTATGGATGTGAGAGTTGGACTGTGAAGAAAGCTGAGCGCCGAAGAATTGATGCTTTTGAACTGTGGTGTTGGAGAAGACTCTTGAGAGTCCCTTGGACTGCAAGGAGATCCAACAAATCCATTCTGAAGGTGATCAGCCCTGGGATTTCTTTGGAAGGAATGATGCTAAAGCTGAAACTCCAGTACTTTGGCCACCTCATGCGAAGAGTTAGTTGACTCTTTGGAAAAATCTCAGATGCTGGGAACAACTGGGGGCAGGAGGAGAAGGGGACGACAGAGGATGAGATGGCTGGATGGCATTACTGACTTGATGGATGTGAGTTTGTGTGAACTCTGGGAGTTGGTGATGAACAGGGAGGCCTGGCCTGCTGCAATTCATGGGGTCATAAAGAGTCCAACACAACTGAGCAACTGAACAGAACTGATGACAGCTCTATTTTCAGTTTTTTAATGAATATTCTCACTTTTCTCCACAGTGGCTGTGCTAGTTTGCATTCCCACCAACAATGTATGAGGGTTCCCTTTTGTCCACATCCTCTCCAGCATTTATTGTTTGTAGACTTTTGTAAGGCAGCCATTCTGGCTGGTGTGAAATGGTACCTCATTGTGGTTTTGCTTTACATTTCTCTGATAATGTGTGATGTTGAGCATCTTTTCATGTGTTTGTTAGCCATCTGTATGTCTTTTTTGGAGAAGTGTCTGTTTAGTTCTTTGACCCAGTTTTTGATTGACCCATTTATTTTTCTGGAATTGAGCTGCAGGAGTTGCTTGTATATTTTTGAGATTAGTTGTTTGTCAGTTGCTTCATTTGCTATTATTTTCTCCCATTGTGAAGACTGTCTTTTCACTTTGTTTATAGTTTCCTTTGTTGTGGAAAAGCTTTTAAGTTTAATTAGGTCCTATTTGTTTATTTTTGCTTTTATTTCCAATACTCTGGAAAATGGGTCATAGAGGATCCTGCTGTGGTATATGTCGGAGAGTGTTTTGCCTATGTTTGCCTCTAGGAGTTTTATAGTTTTTGGTCTTACGTTTAGATCTTTAATCCATTTTGAGTCTGTTTTTGTGTATGGTGCTAGAAAGTGTTCTAGTTTCATTCTTTTACAAGTGGTTGAACAGTTTTCCCAGCACCACTTTTGTTTGCTGGAAAATTTCTCATTACAGTTTCAATTTCCGAGCTTGTGATGGGTCTGTTAAGATTTTCTATTTATTCCTAGTTCAGTTTTGGAAAGTTGTACTTTTCAAAGAATTTGTCCATTTCAAGTTGTCCATTTGATTCTTCTCCCTTTGTTTCTTGATGAGTCTGGCTAATGGTTTGTCAATTTTATTTATCTTCTCTAAGAACCAGCTTTTGGCTTTGTTGATTTTTGCTATGGTCTCTTTTTTTTCTTTTGCATTTATTTCTGCCCTAATTTTTAAGATTTCTTTCCTTCTGATAACCCTGAGGTTCTTCATTTCTTCCTTTTTTTAGTTGCTTTAGGTGTAGAGTTAGGTTATTTATTTGACTTTTTTCTTGTTTCCTGAGGTATGCCTGTATTGCTATGAACTTTCCTCTTAGCACTGCTTTTATAGTGTCCCACAGGTTTTGGGTTGTTGTGTTTTCATTTTCATTCATTCCAATACTCTGGAAAATGGGTCATAGAGGATCCTGCTGTGGTATATGTCGGAGAGTGTTTTGCCTATGTTTGCCTCTAGGAGTTTTATAGTTTTTGGTCTTACGTTTAGATCTTTAATCCATTTTGAGTCTGTTTTTGTGTATGGTGCTAGAAAGTGTTCTAGTTTCATTCTTTTACAAGTGGTTGAACAGTTTTCCCAGCACCACTTTTGTTTGCTGGAAAATTTCTCATTACAGTTTCAATTTCCGAGCTTGTGATGGGTCTGTTAAGATTTTCTATTTATTCCTAGTTCAGTTTTGGAAAGTTGTACTTTTCAAAGAATTTGTCCATTTCAAGTTGTCCATTTGATTCTTCTCCCTTTGTTTCTTGATGAGTCTGGCTAATGGTTTGTCAATTTTATTTATCTTCTCTAAGAACCAGCTTTTGGCTTTGTTGATTTTTGCTATGGTCTCTTTTTTTTCTTTTGCATTTATTTCTGCCCTAATTTTTAAGATTTCTTTCCTTCTGATAACCCTGAGGTTCTTCATTTCTTCCTTTTTTTAGTTGCTTTAGGTGTAGAGTTAGGTTATTTATTTGACCATTTTCTTGCTTCTTGAGGTAAGCCTGTATTGCTATGAACCTTCCCCCTAGCATTGCTTTTACAGTGTTTCACAGGTTTTGGGTTGTTGTGTTTTCATTTGCATTCCTTTCTATGCATATTTTGATTTCTTTTTTGATTTCTTCTATGATTTGTTGGTTATTCAGCAGCGTGTTGTTCAGCCTCCATATGCTGGAATTTTTAAGTTTTTCTCCTGTAATTGATATCTCATCTTACTGCATTGTGGTCAGAAAAGATGCTTGGAATAATTTCAATTTTTTGAATTTACCAAGGCTAGATTTATGGTCCAGGATGTGATCTATCCTGAAGAAGGTTCTGTGTGCACTTGAGAAAACGGTGAAATTTGTCATTTTCGGGTGAAATGTCTTATAGATATCAATTAGGTCTAACTGGTATATTGTGTCATTTAAAGTTTGTGTTTCCTTCTTAATTTTCTGTTTAGTTGATCTATCCATAGATGTGAGTGGGGTATTAAAGTCTCCCACTATTATTCTGTTATACACTTGTTACCATTTGCCTTACGTATTGTGGTGCTTCTATGTTGGTGCATATATATTTATAATTGTTATGTCTTCTTGGATTGATCCTTTGATCATTATGTAATGTCCTTCTTTGTCTCTTCTCACAGCCTTTGTTTTAAAGTCTGTTTTATCTGATATGAATATTGCTACCCCTGCTTTCTTCTGTTCTCTATTTGCATGGAATATCTTTTTCCAGCCCTTCATTTTCAGTCTGTATGTGTTCTTGGTTTTGAGGTAGGTCTCTTGTAGACAACATATATAAGGGTCTTGTTTTTGTATCCATTCATCCAGTCTTTGTCTTTTGGTTGGGGCATTCAACCCATTTACACTAAAGGTAATAGTTGATAAGTATGATCCCATTGCCATTTACTTTGATGTTTTGAGTTTGAGTTTATACACCCTTTCTGTGTTTCCTGTCTAGAGAAGATCCTATAGAATTTATTAAGGAGCTGGTTTGGTGGTGCTGAATTCTCTCACCTTTTGCTTGTTTGTAAAGCTTTTGATTTCTCTTCATATTTGAATGAGATCCTTTCTGAGTATAGTAATCTGGGCCGTAGGTTTTTCTCTTTAATCACTTTAAGTATGTCCTGCCATTCCCTTCTGGCCTGAAGAATTTCTATTGAAACATCAGCTGTTATCCTTATGAGAATCTCTTTGTGTGTTTATTGTTTTTCCTTGTTGCTTTTAATATTTGTTCTTGGTGTTTGACCTTTGTTAATTTGATTAATATGTGTCTTGAGGTGTTTTGCCTTGGGTTTATCCTATTTGGGACTCTCTGGGTTTCTTGGACTTGGGTGACTATTTCCTGCCCCATTTTAGAGAAGTTTTCGACTCTTATCTCCTCAAGTATTTTCTCATGGTCTTTCTTTTTGTTTTCTTCTTCTGGGACTCCTATGACTCGATTGTTGGGGCATTTAACATTGTCCCAGATGTCTCTGAGGTTGTCCTCATTTCTTTTAATTCTTTTTTCTTTTTTTAAAAATCTCTGCTTCATTTATTTCTACCGTTCTATCTTCTACCTCACTTATCCTATATTTTGCCCCTGTTATTCTACTATTGGTTCCCTCCAGAGTGTTTTTGATCTCAGTTATTGCATTATTCATGATATATTGACTCTTTTTAAAATTTCTTCTAGGTCTTTGTTAAACATTTCTTGCATCTTCTCAATCCTTGTCTCCAGGCTATTTATCTGTAACCCCATTTTGTTTTCAAGATTTTGGATCATTTTCACTATCATTATTTGAAATTCTTTATCAGGTGGTTTCCTTATATCTCCCTCATTTGTTTGGTTTGATGTGCATTTATCCTGTTCCTTTACCTGATTGATATTTCTCTGCCTTTTCATCTTGTTTATATTGCTGTGTTTGGGGTGGCCTTTCTGTATTCTGGCAGTTTGTGGTTCCTCTTTATTGTGGAGTTTACTCAATGTGGGTGCAGTTGGACAAGTGGCTTGTCAAGCTTTCCTGGTGAAGGAAGCATGTGTTGATGTTCTGGTGGGTGGAAATGGATTTCTTCACTTTGGAGTGCAATGAAGTGTCCAGCAGTGAGTTTTGAGATGTCAGTGGGTTTGGTGTGATTTTTGGCAGCCTGTGTATTGAAGCTTAGGGCTATGTTTCTGTGTTGCTGAAGAATTTTCATGGTATGCCTTGCTCTGAAACTTGTTGGCCCTTGGGTGGTGCTTGGTTTCAGTGTAGTTATGGAGGATTTTGATGAGATCTTATTGATTAATGTTCCCTGGAGTCAGGAGTTCTCTGGCATTCTCAGGTTTTGGACTTAAGCCTCCTGCCTCTGGTTTTCAGTCTTATTCATTCAGTAGCCTCAAGACTTCTCCATCTATACAGCACTGATGATAAAATATCTAGGTTAATGATGAAAAGTTTCTCCACAGTGAGGGACACCTGGAGAGGTACATAGAGTTACATGGAGAAAAGAAGAAGGAGGATGGAGATAGAGGTGACCAGGAGGAGAAGAGGGGGAATCAAAAGGGGAGAGAGCAAGCTAGCCAGTAATCACTTCCCTATAGTTTCTAATTGCGTTGTTGAAGAAGACTCTTGAGAATACCTTGGACTGCAAGAAGATAAAATCAATCAATCCTAAAGAAAACCAACCCTGAATATTCATTGGAAGGACTGTTTTCGAAGTTGCATTATTTTGGGCACCTGATTCAAAGAGCGAATTCATCGGCAGAGCCAATTCATCGGCAGAGTCAATTCATCAGTGTATAGGAATGCAAGGGATTTCTGTGTGTTGATTTTATATCCTGCAACTTTACTATATTCATTGATTAGCTCTAGTAATTTTCTGGTGGAGTCTTTAGGGTTTTCTATGTAGAGGATCATGTCATTTGCAAACAGTGAGAGTTTTACTTCTTCTTTTCCAATTTGGATTTCTTTTATTTCTTTTTCTGCTCTGATTGCTGTGGCCAAAACTTCCAGAACTATGTTGAATAGTAGCAGTGAAAGTGGACATCCTTGTCTTGTTCCTGACTTTAGGGGAAATGCTTTCAATTTTTCACCATTGAGGATAATGTTTGCTGTGGGTTTGTCATATATAGCTTTTATTATGTTGAGGTATGTTCCTTCTATTCCTGCTTTCTGGAGAGTTTTTATCATAAATGGATGTTGAATTTTATCAAAGGCCTTCTCTGCATCTATTGAGATAATCATATGGCATTTATTTTTCAATTTGTTAATGTGGTGAATTACATTGATTGATTTGCGAATATTGAAGAATCCTTGCATTCCTGGGATAAAGCCTACTTGGTCATGGTGTATGATCTTTTTAATGTGTTGTTGGATTCTGATTGCTAGAATTTTGTTGAGGATTTTTGCATCTATGTTCATCAGTGATATTGGCCTGTAGTTTTCTTTTTTTGTGGCATCTTTGTCAGGTTTTGGTATTAGGGTGATGGTGGCCTCATAGAATGAGTTTGGAAGTTTACCTTCCTCTGCAATTTTCTGGAAGAGTTTGAGTAGGATAGGTGTTAGCTCTTCT
>SJYX01001542.1:193911-256508 GCA_006410675.1 Oreotragus oreotragus
ATATACACAATGGAGTATTACTCAGCCATTAAAAAGAATACATTTGAATCAGTTCTAATAAGATGGATGAAACTGGAATCAATTATACAGAGTGAAGTAAGCCAGAAAGAAAAACACCAATACAGTATACTAACACATATATATGGAATTTAGAAAGATGGTAATGAGGACCCTGTATGCAAGACAACAAAAGAAATACAGATGTGTAGAGTGGACTTATGGACTTTGAGGGAGAAGGAGAGGGAGAGGGAGAGGGAGGGTTGATTTGGGAGAATAGCATTGAAATATGTATACTATCATGTAAGAAATGAATTGCCAGTCTATGTTCAATGCAGGATGCAGGATGCTTGGGGCTGGTGTATGGGGATGATCTGGAGGGAAGATGTGGGGTGGAAGGTGGGAGGGGGGTTCATGTTTGGGAGTTCGTGTAAAAAAATAAATAAATACAAAAAAAAAAGAACTACTGTTAATTAAAGAAAATCAGATATCTCAAAAAAAAATTCATCAGCAAAGCCAATTTATGGGAAGGATGGAAGGCAAAAGGATAAGGGTGTAGTAGAGGATGAGGTGGTGAGACAACATTGATGGCTTACAGTGAACAGAATCAGATTCATGATCTCTGAAGGAAAGAACTTCACTTTTGGATCAAAGACACAGTTTCACTCACTTAGAGCTTTGTGTGGCAAAAGTTTTATTACAGTAAAAAAGGGATAGAAAACTTCTGACATAGGCACCAGAAAGGGGCAGAAGTGCCCCATTCACTTGTTTTGGTGGGGCTTTATATAATTTTTCAATTGTTTACTAACAATATAATGGTCTTACCAGACTCATTACCACAACCGATACCTTAAGATAATAGCATTAGTCAGAAGGTTCTTGTTAAGAAGGAGAAAAAGGTCCTCAAACATGATACATGGTTGTTAGGCAATCATTAGTACAGAGCTTAAGGAAAAACACCCTTGAGCAATATTTTTTTGTTATATAATCACTGGCTCTGTGCTTAAAGAAAGTTAGTTTTAGAATAAATAGATTGTTGCCATAACAACTCAAGAGTTCAAGAAAAAAAAAATGTCTCTTGTGACCAAGACAAAGCAATGTAGGGAAAAAAAAAAGTTTGTTGCTTTTTCCTCCTTGAGGTCCCTGGACCCCTTTCTCCTCCTCAAGGGCTCTGGACTACTTATCAATATAACTAAGAATTAACTCTCAGCATCATTGATTCAATGAACATGATTTGAGAATATTTTAGGTTACAGTGGAAGACAGAGGACCCTGATGTTCTACAGTTCATTATGTCACAAAGAGTCACACATGACTTAGTGATTGAAAAACAATGGCAACATTAAGCTAGTGGGAAAAGAAAAGACAATTAACTCTGAAACTGTGTTCTTTTATTGGGACTTGAATCCAGTTGCATCTCAAATTGGGACTTGAATCCACAGTCTCTGACTTAGGAGGGAATTCGAACCCACAGTCTTTGACTGAAACTGCACATCTGGTGTCAGGATTTACTGAAGCTCAGGTTCTTTTGTCTCAGCACAGAGAGAGCTCAGCAAGAAACAAAGTGATAGGCAAAAGATGAGTGCTTGTGAGAGATACAAACAGGTAAGCAATGGAGTGCAGCCAAAAGAACAAAGAGTGTTATATTTTTAGAGTCAAAGAAAATGTGGGAGCAGAGAAGACCACCTTCTTCTTCATTTTTTGATTTCTATCAAGACTTATGTCATTAGTCCTTCCTTTGAACCTATATGGTGCAACTGGGACTGTCACGGCACTACTTGAATCATATGTATAATACTAAAATGGTTGTAGCATATACCAAAACATAAGGATTCATCTCAGGTTCTGGTATAGTGTGCCATTTCACCTAGTTTCTTTCCGCTTTTACCTATATTCTTATCTTGGTTACATGCAGAGATGCTACTCTTCAAAGTCCATTAATCCTTGACTTCCTGTAACAAAATTCATACCCCATATCTATTCACATGCGTTTTAACTAATGGGTCTTGTGATCTGACTATGCTCAGCTCTTAAATGCACCTGGTCTTTTTTCAAGGTAGTGTAGACAGTTATTGGATTCTTTTATTGAGTGGTCATTGGCTGAAAATAATCTCCCCAAATTCTTAAAATTGTCTTTCTGCCTTTAATCTCCTATAGGATTTCTAAACTAACATTTAACTATCCTACTATATCCCCATCAACTCCATGGAAAAGAAAAAATTATATGGGCAAAGAAAATTATCATATAACAATAGTACATTGCTCAGTTTTGAGCAGGTTTATAATTGTGAAATGTATTTACAATGTAAATACTAAATATTTAATCTACTAAAATTACAATAGTTTATTAGGATGATTATGAAAATTGAAAGTGTGCATGTTCATTCAAGGAAAAAGAAGGAAAGAGACAACAAAGACAGTTGTTTAATGGAAAAAATAGATATGAATAAATAGTAATTTAAGTAAAATTTTCAGGAATAGTGAGTAAAAACAAAATATTTAGCTAAAGAAATTGAGACTGGATATCTCAGGAAGGGAAACAGAAATGGGACAAAGAACTGTTTATTTAAACCATTGTGCATATATAACTTTTACTTGACTGGTGACAAGTTGATGGAGTAGGAAGACTTGGACTCACCGCCTGTCATTCAAACATCAAAAACACAAGTAACTACTGAACAATCATTGATAAAAAAAGGTTGGAACATACCAAAAAAGATATTCTATATCAAAAGATAAAGCAGAAGCCACAAGACAGGAGGGGTACTGTTGCAATATAATCATATCTCATGCCCACCAGGTGGGAATGACCTAGAAACTGGAAAATAATTAAACTGCAGGGGTTCTCCAACAGGAGTGAGTTCTGAGCCCCACATCAGGCTTCCAAACTGTCTCATTTCAAAGGCTAGTTAGGGATTGAGTTCAGGAGCTTCACAAGACTGGGAGAAATAGAGACTCCAATCTTGGAAAGTAGCCACAAAGTTTCACATGGACTGGAACCAAGGGCAAAGTAGTGACTTCATAGGACAATGGGCCAGACTACCTGAGGATCTTTGAGGGTCTCCAAGGAAGCTAGGAGTTGGCAGTGGCCTTGAGTAGGGAGCAAGGTCATTGGTGGCCCCTAGGAAATATTCAAAGGTGTGAGAACTTCAGTAGGTCACCCTTTTACCATTGAGAATGTCCCCACCCAAGAGCCCACAGGCTCCAATGGAGAGATGCATTGGGACAAATAAGCAACAGGAAGAGAACAGAGTCCCATCCATCAACAAACAGGAAGCATAAAGTCCTCTTGAGCACAAAGTCACCGTTAGACACACCACTTTATGTGGCCTTACTCATCAGAGGGACAAGACCCAATTCCAGCCACACACCAGCACCTCTCACCAGAAAGTGTGCACAAGCTCCTATACCAGATAAACCCAAAAAAGGGCAGACACCAGAGGCAAGAACTACAGTCTTGCAGCCTGCAGAACAGAGGCCACAGACACAGAACTTTAGACAAAATGAGACATCAGAGAAATATATTCAGCAGACAAAAAATTAAAGAATAAGATAAAACCTCAGAAGAATACCTAAGTGAGGTAGAGATAGACAATATACTTGAGGAATAATTCAGATTAATTATAATAAAGGTGATAAAAAATCTCACAAAAGTATGTAGGCACAGGTTGAAAAGATATAAGAAATGTTTCTCAAAGAGCTAGAAGATGTAAAAAACAAAGGAAGATGAACAATACAGTAGCTGAAATGAAAAATACACTAGATGGAATCAATAGCAAAATAATTGAGAAAGAACAAATAAGTGATCTGGAAAACAGATTGGTGAAAATCACTGCTGTGGAATAAATTTAAAAAAAATGAAAAGAAATGAGGACAGTCTAAGAGATGTCTGGGACAGCAACAAATGTACCAACATTCACATTATATTGGTGCAGCAAGGAAAAGAGAGAAAGGTCCTGAGAAAAAATATTTGAAGAGATAATTGCTGAAAACTTTCCTAACATGGAAAAGTAAACCCTCATCCAAGTCCAAAAAGTGCAGAGATTCCAATACAAGATAAACCCAAGGAGGAAAAGCTGAGACACATATCAATCAAATTGACAAGGATTAAAGACAAACAGTAAATATTAAAAGCAACAGAAGAAAAGCAACAAATAACATGACAGGGAATCCCCATAAGGTTATCAGTTTACTTCTTAGCAGAAACTTCAGGCCAGAAGGGAATGTACACTATATTGAAAGTAATGAAAGGGAAAGCTCTACAACAAAGAATGCTCTATACAGCAAGGCACACATTCAGATTTGATGGATAAATCAAAAGTTTTACAGAGAATCAAAAGCTAAGAATCAACACCAGCAAACCAGCTTTATGAAAAATGGTAAATGGCTTTCTCTAGGCAGAAAAAAAAAACCCCACTAAAAGCAAGAAAATTACAATTGGGAAAGGTCAACTGCCAAGACAAATATATATATACTAAAAGTAGGAAATCATTCACACACAAATAGGATATAAAAGCTGGTAATTGTGAGAAGAGGAGAGTATTAAAGTAGGATAACAAAAATGCATTTGAAATAAACAAACCAGCAATTTAAAAAAAATATTTTATGTAGAGATGGATATATCAAAATCTCATGGAAACTAAAAACAAAAATCTACAATAGATACACACAAAAAAAGAAAAAGTATCCTAAACACAGCACTAAAGAGTCGTCACAAGAGAAATGAATAAAAGAGGAAGGAAAGGAAAAAAAAGATGCATAAAAACAAATTCAAAGAAATTAACAAAATGGCAATAAGGACATACATAGGGATAATTGCTTTAAATTTAAGTGGACTAAATTCTGCAACCAAAAGACACAGACTGACTGAATGGATTGAAAAATAAGACCCATATATATGATGTCTACAAGAAACCCACTTCAGATCTAGGTACATATACAGACTGAAAGTGGGAAAATGAAGGAATATATTCCATGCAAATGGAAACCAAAAGTAAACTGGAATAGCAATACTTAGAAAAAATAAACTTTAAAATAAAGTGTTATTAGATAAAGAAGGATGCTACATAATGATCAAGGGATAAATCCCAGAAGAAAATAAAACATTTGTAAATATATATGCATTCAACATAGGAGGACTTTAATGTATAAGGAAAATACTAAACCATAAATGATGAAATAAACAGTAACACAAAAAAAGTGGGAGTGTTTAACACCACACTTTCATCAATGGAATGATCATTTAGACAGAAAATCAAAAAGGAAACACAGGCTTCAAACGACATATTAGATCAAATGAACTTAACTGATATTGATAGAGCACGCCATCTGAAAGTAGTAGCATGCACATTCTTTTCAAGCAAACATAGAATATTATAAGGATATTAATTAGATCACACACTGGCTGATAAATCAAGCCTTGGTAAATTTAAGAAAACTTAAATCATATCAAGCAAATTTTCTGACCACAATGCTATTGATTAGAAATATCATACAAGAAAAAAACCTGTTTGAAAAAATCCACAAACACATGGAGGCTAAGCATCAGGTTACTTAATATGAAGCCATCAATGGGTCACTGAATAAACCAAAGAGGAAATAAAAAATAAATCTAGAAAAAAATGAAAACAAAAACACAATGATTCAAAACCTCTAAATGAAGCAAAAGCAGAGTTTTAAGAGGGAAAATTTATACCAATTTTACCTCAGAAAACAAGAAAAATATCAAATAAACAAGGTAGTATTACACTTAAAGCAACTAGAGAAAGAAGATCAAATAAAACCCAAAGTTATTAGAAGGAAAGAAATCATAAAGATGAAAAGAGAAATAAATGAAATAGAGGGGGAAAAACAGTTACAAAGATCAATGAAACTAAAAGCTGGTTCTTTGAAAAGATAAACAAAATTGATAAACCCTTAGTTAGCCTCATCAAGAAAAAAAGGGGAGAGGACTCAAATCAATAAAATTAGAAATGAAAAAGGAGAAGTCACAACAGACACCACAGAAATACAAAGAATGATAAGAGACAAGAAATTATATGTTAATAAAATAGATAAGCTAAAAGAAATAGACAAATTCTTACAAGGGTACGTCTCCCATGACTAAACCAGGAAGAAATAGAAGATTTGAACAGGCCAATCACAAGTACTGAAATGGAAACTGATGTAAAAATGTCCAACTAATAAATGTCCAGAACCAGATGGCTTCACAAGCAATTTCTATCAAACATTTAGAGGAGTCAACACTTATCCTTCTGAAAAAATTACAGAGAAAAGGACATTTCCAGACTCATTCTATCAGTCTACCATCACCCTGATATTAAAATCAGACAAGGAGAGAGACATGATGGTGGATGTGGTGTATTTCTTTTTCCACCAATGCATCAATAATACAGAAGATCCTTCAGAACAGCAGATGAGAGATGGCAGGAATCCATGACCACTGGGAAGGAATATATAGATTCATGCAAAGCTTGGTAGAGAAAGGGATGGAGGAGAAAAATAGGAGAGTGAGCATAACTGGACTTATACCTGGGGGGTGAGGGAGCTGCCAAAGGGTAGAATAAAGGAAAAAGAATGAAAAGAATTGAAGATAATCTCAGAGACTTCTGGAAAAATATTAAATGTACCAGAATTCAAATTATAGGGGTCCTAGAAGAAGAAGAAAAAGAGAAAAGTTTTAAGAAAATTTCTGAAGAGATTATAGCTGAAAATTTTCCCGACATGGGAAAGGAAATAGTCAATCAAGTCCACTAAGCACAGAGCCCCATACAGGATAAAACATACATGTGTCTCAGAAATATGCTGAGTCACATACTAATCAAATTAACAATGATTAAACACAATGAAAAGATATTAAAAATAGGAAGGGAAAATCAACAAGTAACATACAAGAAAATTCCATACGATTAACAGCTGATCTTTCAGTAGAAACTGTGGGCCACAAGGAAATGGCAGAATATATTTAAAGTTCTGAAAAGGAAAAATCTACAACCAAGATTACATACCTGGAAAAGATCTCATTCAAACTTGATGAAGAAATCAAAAGTTTTATAGGCAAGCAAAAGTTAAGAGAATTTTGTACTGCCAAAGCAGATTTACAACAAATGTTAAAGGGATTTCTATAGAGAGAAAACACAAGAAAAACACCTATGAAAACAAACCCAGAACAATTAAGAAAATGGCAATGAGAACATTTGTATCAATATTTTCAGGGCAGCAATGGAGACACAGACATAGAGAACAGATTCATGGACATGGGGTGGTGGGGAGGTATATCTTTTAGGATTTGAAATAGATCAACTGGAATTCCATAACCTCCACTAGCTTTGCTCATAGTGATGCTTCCTAAGGCCCACTTGACTTTGCACTCCCGGATGTCTGGCTCTAGGTGAGTGATCACATTTTCATGGTTATCTGGGTCACTAACATCTTTTTTGTATAGTTCTTCTGTGTATTATAGCCACCTGTTCTTAATATTGTCTGCTTCTGTTAGGTCCATACTGTTTCTGTACTTTATTGTGCCCATCGTTGCATGAAATATTCCCTTGGTATCTCTAATTTTCTTGAAGAAATCTCTAGTCTTTCCCATTCTATTATTTTCCTCTATTTCTTTGTAATGATCACTGAGGAAGGTTTTCTTCTCTCTCCTTGCTATTCTTTG
The DNA here is from genome assembly GCA_006410675.1 of Oreotragus oreotragus. NCBI lineage: Eukaryota > Metazoa > Chordata > Mammalia > Artiodactyla > Bovidae > Oreotragus > Oreotragus oreotragus. The sequence goes on from SJYX01001542.1 coordinate 201,572, forward strand.
GAACTCTGCATTCAAATGGGTATATCTTTCATTTTTTCCNTTGGTATCTCTAATTTTCTTGAAGAAATCTCTAGTCTTTCCCATTCTATTATTTTCCTCTATTTCTTTGTAATGATCACTGAGGAAGGTTTTCTTCTCTCTCCTTGCTATTCTTTGGAACTCTGCATTCAAATGGGTATATCTTTCATTTTTTCCTTTGCCTTTACCTTCTCTTTATTAGCTGTTTGTAAGGCCTTCTCTGACAACCATTTTTCCTTTTTGCATTTCTTTTTATGGGGAGGGGGGTGTTCTTGATCACTGCCTCCTGTACAATGTCATGAACGTCCATAGTTCTTCAGGAACTCTATCTATCAGATTAAATCCCTTGAATCTATTTGTCACTTCCATTGTATAATTATAAGGAATTTTGTTTAGGTCATACCTGAAGGGTTTAGTGGTTTTTCCTACTTTCTTCAATTTAAGTCTGAATTTGGCAATAAGGAGCTCATGATCTAAGCTACAATCTGCTCCCGGTCTTGTTTTTGCTGACTGTATAGAGCTTCTCCATCTTTGACTGCAAAGAATATAATCAATCTAATTTCAGTATTGACCATCTGGTGATATCCATGTGTAGAATATTCTCTTTTGTTGTTGGAAGGGGGTGTTTGTTATGACCAGTGCGTTCTCTTTACAAAACTCTATTAAAGTTTGTCCTGCTTCATTCTTTACTACAAGGCCAAATTTGCCTGTTACTCCAGATATCTCTTAAATTTCAGTATTGACCATCTGGTGATATCCATGTGTAGAATATTCTCTTTTGTTGTTGGAAGGGGGTGTTTGTTATGACCAGTGCGTTCTCTTTACAAAACTCTATTAAAGTTTGTCCTGCTTCATTCTTTACTACAAGGCCAAATTTGCCTGTTACTCCAGATATCTCTTGACTTTCTACTTTTGCATTCCAGTCCCTTATGATGAAAAGGATATCACTTTTGGGTGTTGGTTCTAGAGGGTCTTGTAGGTCTTCATAGAACCATTTAACTTCAGCTTCTTCAGAATTACTGGTTGGAGCATAGACTTGGATAATTGTGATACTGAATGGTTTGCCTTGGAAATTAACAGAGATCCTTCTGTCATTTTTGATATTGCACCCATGAACTGCATTTTGGACTCTTTTGTTGACTACAGGGGCTACATAAGCAATGTAACACTCAATAATGGAAAAAATAGAATTCATTTATCTTTTTTTTATATGTGTGGTAAAATTGTTGCTTTTTTCCTTTTTGAAGTGGATTGTATTATTTTCTTTCAGTTCAGTTCAGTTCAGTCACTCAGTCGTGTCCGACTCTTTGCGACCCCATGAATCGCAGCATGCCAGGCCTCCCTGTCCATCCCCATCTCCCGGAGTTCACTCAGACTCACGTCCATCGAGTGTGTGATGCCATCCAGCCATCTCATCCTCGGTCGTCTCCTTCTCCTCCTGCCCCCAATCCCTCCTAGCATCAGAGTCTTTTCCAACGAGTCAACTCTTCGCATGAGGTGGCCAAAGTACTGGAGTTTCAGCTTTAGCATCATTCCTTCCAAAGAAATCCCAGGGTTGATCTCCTTCAGAATGGACTGGTTGGATCTCCTTGCAGTCCAAGGGACTCTCAAGAGTCTTCTCCAACACCACAGTTCAAAAGCATCAATTCTTTGGCGCTCAGCTTTCTTCATAGTCCAACTCTCACATCCATACATGACCACAGGAAAAACCATAGCCTTGACTAGATAGACCTTAGTCGGCAAAGTAATGTCTCTGCTTTTGAATATACTATCTAGGTTGGTCATAACTTTTCTTCCAAGGAGTAAGCGTCTTTTAATTTCATGGCTGCAGTCACCATCTGCAGTGATTTTGGAGCCCCCAAAAATAAAGTCTGACACTGTTTCCACTGTTTCCCCATCTATTTCCCATGAAGTGATGGGACCGGATGCCATGATCTTCGTTTTCTGAATGTTGAGCTTTAAGCCAACTTTTTCGCTCTCCTCCTTCACTTTCATCAAGAGGCTTTTTAGCTCCTCCTCACTTTCTGCCATAAGGGTGGTGTCATCAGCATATCTGAGGTTATTGATATTTCTCCCGGCAATCTTGATTCCAGCTTGTGTTTCTTCCAGTCCAGCGTTTCTCATGATGTACTCTGCATATAAGTTAAATAAGCAGGGAGACAATATACAGCCTTGACGTACTCCTTTTCCTATTTGGAACCAGTCTGTTGTTCCATGTCCAGTTCTAACTGTTGCTTCCTGACCTGCATACAGATTTCTCAAGAGGCAGGTTAGGTGGTCTGGTATTCCCATCTCTTTCAGAATTTTCCACAGTTTATTGTGATCCACACAGTCAAAGGCTTTGGCATAGTCAATAAAGCAGAAATAGATGTTTTTCTGGAACTCTCTTGCTTTTTCCATGATCCAGCGGATGTTGGCAATTTGATCTCTGGTTCCTCTGCCTGTTCTAAAACCAGCTTGAACATCAGGGAGTTCACGGTTCACATATTGCTGAAGCCTGGCTTGGAGAATTTTGAGCATTACTTTACTAGCATGTGAGATGAGTGCAATTGTGCAGTATTTTGAGCATTCTTTGGCATTGCCTTTCTTAGGGATTGGAATGAAAACTGACCTTTTCCAATACTGTGACCACTGCTGAGTTTTCCAAATTTACTGGTATATTGAGTGCAGCCCTTTCACAGCATCATCTTTCAGGATTTCAAACAGCTCAACTGAAATTCCATCACCTCCACTAGTTTTGTTCATCGTAATGCTTTCTAAGGCCCACTTGACTTCATATTCCAAGATATGTGGCTCTAGATTATTGATCACATCCTCATGATTATCTGGGTCGTGAAGATCTTTTTTGTACAGTTCCTTCTTTATCTCTCTCTAATTCTCTTTGCCGACAGTCTCTCCTGAGGGTACACTTGGATCCTACGGGGGCTGGACTCCAGCACATAGGAACTCCAAGATCCATATCAGCACTGGAGAGGAAACCTGAGGTTTCGGCCTCAACTCCCGATGAGGACCTAAGACTCAGCACTGACTGGGGAGGAACCCCTAGTGGCCCCTCGTGCTCGCATGAAGGCTTGACTGTCCTGAGGCAACATGAGAGGGTCCCTGATGTCCCCATCGTAACTTGAGAGGAAACCAAGTTTCCTGCCACAACTCGAGAAAAACCATGAGATTCTCACCTCAACGCGATATGAGGCCCTTTTCTTCTGCAGCGTCTCAAGGGAAGTCCCAACTTCTTTCTTGAGCCTCGAAAGGGTCCATGAGAACCTTGATTTAACTCAAGACAGTATGTTCCCTGACATACCATCTCCACTTGAGAGGAATGCCAAGTGTCCTGCCATAACTCAAGAAGAGCCCCATTTTTTCCTCCTCACCTCGAGATGAGGGTCCATTTCCCTACTTTGTTGGGAAAGGAATCCCGGCATTACCCTCTCACCTCAAGCAGAGGTGGTCTCAAATTGAAACTCTAGAGGAACTCCAAGGGTTTTGCCACAATTTAAAAAGACCCTGATGTCTTAATCCATTCCAGATATACCTGATTCCCCTGCACTGACTCGACTGTCACCCCGAAGATTGACTCAAAACACAATGGCATGCATGACAGCCCTGTGGCACCTTGAGAGAAAGACACAGATCCCTATGTCAACTCGTCAGGAAGCCTGACACTACTGTTACAGCTAGAGAGGAAAGCGGACTTGCATGTCTCCACATGAGATGAGGCCTGACTCTTCTTTCGAAACTCCATAGGTACCCCGAGATCCATTCAGCCCTGTAGAGGAACCCTGAGGTTCCGGCCTCAACTCCAGATGATCTCGGCCCCAGCACTGACTGGAGAGAAATCCCGAGTGGCCTCTCACAACTCATATGGATACTTTACTTTCCTGAGGCAACACGAGCGGGTTCCTGAAGTTCCCATTGTAACTTGAGAGTAACACCATGTTTCCTGCCGCAACTCGAGAAAAACCAGAGATTCTCCCCTCAATGCGAGATGGGGCCCTTTTCCACTGGGGCATCTCCAGAGAAATCCCACCTTCCATCTTGAGCCTTGAAAAGATCCTTGACAACCTTGATGCAGCTCAAGAAGTTCCCCAACATACCTGTCTCCACTCAAGAGGAACACTGAGTGTCACGCCACAACTCAAGAAGAGCCACATTTCCCCTCCTCATCTCTTGTTGATGGTCCATTTCCCTGCTTCTTTGGGAAAGGAATCTCGGCATTCCCATCGTACCTCAAGAAGAGGTGGTCTCAGCTTGAACATTGAGAGGAACTCCAGGGGTCGTGCCACCATTCAAAAACACCCTGAAGTCCCAATCCACTCCAGATAGAGCTGATTCCTCTGCACTGACTTGACTGTCACCCCGAGTATTGACTCAAAACATGATGGGAGGTGTGACAGCCCTGTGGCACCTCGAGAGAAAGTCATAGTTTCCTATGTCAACTCGACAGAAAGCCTGACACTACTTTTACAGCTTGAGAGGAAAGCGGACTTGCATGTCTCCACACGAGACGAGGCCTGACTCCCCTGTTGAAACTCCATAGTGCCGGGAGCCAGCAAGGGAGATCCCACCCATGACAAGGTCATTTGAAGAGGCTTGGTGAACATGGTGGATCAAGACTTGAGGGATGCCCTGGACCTGTTCAAGCATCTAACCCAAAACCAAAATCTGTCTTCTTACTATTTTGCGCCTTTCACCAACTCTCTGACCTTAACAGAGGGCTATCCCCAACCACTTTTCTCTGGAGAAAATCAACTTAGAGCTCTAGATAATAAGTATCCTAGACATGAAAGGAATATTTCAATTCAAACCCCTTCTGTTGGCATTCTAGCTTGCCTGACAGGTTTATCCAGACTTTGCAACTACATATGTGATTATTCACAGCCTCCCAACTGTGAGAGGCATGGGAAGCCTAAAACATTCTAAAAAGTATAGAGCCTTTTGAAGAGTTAAAAGCTATTAGAGTAGTGCTGGTGTAGGATTTCATTGTTCAGCCAATGCTTGCTGCTAAGTTCCATATCTCTTATCCACTGCGCACCTGGGAGTGCAATAATTAATGTAGTTGGAATTTAAGAAAAACTAGCAATAGCCTTAAATTAACCATATCAGACATTTGAGCTAATTGGTTTTTTTTTTTGTTGTTGTAACTCACTGCACCTTTGCTCCGTGAGAAATGTAACTATTTTTATTACTTTCTGAGGCTTACATAGATTAAAAGTATAAAGAAAAAACATTTCAAGGGAAAATAAGTTTTCTGGTTGAGCAGCCTTTATCAAAAGAGTGTCAAAAAGGGTTCACAGGCCTCCAAGGCCAGAAGATAATGTACATAACATTGTTAATGGGAAAGGTATGCAGAAAAAATCCTGGTTTCAATAAAGAAAAAACAGATGTAATGTTTGGGCTGACTCTGTATGACTTTGCTTCTTTCATTTCCCTCTATGTACAAGTCAAGGTATAAAAGTTCCTTTTGAAAATAAAGTTACAGTCCTCACTCACAGAAGTTTTGTCACCCTGTGTGTTTCTGTCTTTCTTTCTCTCTCTTACTCTATTTTTCAGGCTGATCCCTTGGAGCACAGAGGCTATCTGCATTCACTTTCCTGCCTTGGCTTCTAAGACCTGAATGGGAAGTCAATCTGCATCTCCATCCCCTTGGGAGATGGGGAGGGCATGTGCGGCCTACATGAAGGGAGCAAGTCCCTTGTCTTGGGGCTTTATTGACTTTTAGTCAAAACCAAGGAAAATCAGCCTCTTTATCTCCTCTATATTTTTATCTGCAACATCCTTTCTTTATCTCTCTCTAAATCTCTTTGCTGATGCCATCTCTCCTGAGAGTACACTTGGATCCTGTGGAGGCTGAACTCCGACACATAGGAGCCCCGAGATCTATATCAGCACTGGAGAAGAACGCTGAGGTTCTGACCTCAACTGGTGGTGAGGAACTAGGTCCCTGCACTGAATGGAGCAGAATCCCTAGAGGCCCCTCGCAACTCGCATGGAGACTTGACTTTCCTGAGCAAAATGAGAAGGCCCCTGAAGTCCCTGTTGTAACTCGAGAGGAACCCCAAAAGTGCTATTGCAACTCGAGAAAAACCAGGAGATTTGCCCCTCCAGCGAGATTAGGCGCTTTTCTGCTACAATGTCTTGAGAGAAATCTCACATTCCCTCTTGAGCCTCAAAAGGGCCCTTCAAACTTTGGATGCAACTCAAGAAGTGGAGACATATCAGTCTCCACTAAAGAGGAACACCGAGTGTCCCACCACACTCAAGAATAACCCCGTTTTTCACTCCTCATCTCGAGATGAGGGTCCATTTCTCTGCTTCATCAGGAAACAAATCCCGGCATTCCTGTTGCACTTCCAGAGGAGGCAGTCTCAACTTGAAACTCGAGAGGAACTCCAGAGGTTGTGCCACAATTAAGAAAGACCCCGATATCCCAATCCACTCCAGATAAACCTGATTCCCCTGCACTGACGCGACTGTCACCCCGAGTAACGACTTAAAATCAGATGGCAGTTGTGACAGCCCTGTGACACCTCGAGAGAAAGCCACAGAACCCTATGTCAACTCGACAGGAAGCCTGACACTACTTTAACAGCTCGAGAAGAAAGTGGACTTGCATGTCTCCACACGAGACGAGGCCTGACTCCCCTGTTGGAACTCCATAGGAACCCCGAGGTCCATGTCAGCCCTGGAGAGGAACCCTGAGGTTCTGGTCTCAACTCCAGATTAGGACCTTGACCCTGGCATCGACTGTGAGTAATCTCGAGAGACCCCACGCAACAAGCATAGAGACTGGACGTTCCTGAGGCCTCACGAGTGGGTCCCTGAGGTCCCCATTGTAACTCGAGAGGAACACCATGGTTCCTGCAGCAACTCGAGAAAAACTAGGAGATTCTCCCCTCAATGTGAGATGAGGCCCTTCTCCACTGCAGCATCTCGAGAGAAATCCCACTTTCCATCTTGAGCCTCGAAAGCATCCTTGAGAGCCTTGATGCAAGTCAAGAATTTCCCGACATTCTCACCTCCACATGAGAAGAACACCGAGGGTCCCGCCCACAAATCATGAAGAGCACCATTTTTTCCCACCTCATCTCGAGATGAGGGTTCATTTCCCTGCTTCGTCGGGAAAGGAATCCTGGTGTTCCCATCGCAACTCAAGTGGAGGAGGTCTCAGCTTGAACGTCGAGAGGAACTCTAGGGGTAGTGCCACAATTAAAAAAGACCCCAAAGTCCCAATCCACTCCAGATAGACCTGATTCCCCTGCACTGAGTTGACTGTCACTGCAAGTATCGACTCACAACATGATGGTACGTGTGACAGCCCTGTGGTACCTCGAGAGAAACTCACAGTTCCCTATGTCATCTTGACAGGAAGCCTGACACTACTTTTAGCTCGAGGGGAAAGCAGACCTTCATGTCTCTACACGAAATGAGGCCTGACTCCCCTGTTGAGACTCTGTAATGTTGGAGCCAGCAAGGGAGATCCCACCCATGACAAGGTCAATTGAAGAGACTTGGTGAGCAAGGCGGATCAGGACTCAAGGGACCCCCTGGGCATGCTTGACCATCTACCTCAAAACCAGAATCTGTCAGTCTTTCTATTTTGTGCTTTTCACCAATTCTTCTGACATTAACAGGGGGCTATCCTCGACCACCTTTTTCTGGAAAAAATCAACTTAGGGCTCTAGCTAATAAATCTCCTGGACATGAAAGGAATATTTCAATTCAAACTCCCTCTGTTGGCATTCTAGCTTGCCTGATAGCTTTATCCAGACTTTGAAACTATGTATGTGATTATTCACAGCCTCCCAACTGTGAGAGGCATGGGAATCTTGAAACATTCTAAAAATATAAAGCCTTTTGAGAGTTAAAAGCTATTAGAGTAGTACTGGTGTAGGATTTCATTGTTGAGCCAATGCTTGCTGCTAAGTTCCATATCTCTTATCCACTGCGCATCTGGGAGTTCAATAGTTAATGCAGTTGGAATTTAAGAAAAACAAGCAATAGCCTTCAGTTAACCATATCAGATCTGTGGGCTAATTGGTTCTTTTTTGTTGTAACTCACTGCACTTTTGCTCCGTGAGAAATGTAACTCTGTTTAATGCTTTCTTAGAGCAGACACACTGAAACCATACTGACAGAAAACTACTCAATCTAATCACAGTAGGACCATGGCCTTGTCTAACTCAGTGAAGCTAAGCCATGCCTACAGGGCAACACAGGACGGGCGGGTCATGGTAGAGAAGTCTGACAGAATGTGGTCCACTGGAAAAGGGAATGACAAACCACTTCAGTATTCTTGCCTTGAGAACCCCATGAACAGTATGAAAAGGCAAAATTATAGGATACTGAAAGAGGAACTCTCCAGGTCAGTAGGTGCCCAATATGCTACTGGTGATCAGTGGAGAAATAACTCCAGAAAGAATGAAGGGATGGAGCCAAAGCAAAAACAATACCCAGCTGTGGATGTGTCTGGTGATAGAAGCAAGGTCCCATGCTATAAAGAGCAATATTGCATAGGAACCTGGAATGTCAGGTCCATGATTCAAGGCAAATTGGAAGTGGTCAAACAAGAGATGGAAAGAGTGAACGTCGACATTCTAGGAATCAGCGAGCTAAAATGGACTGGAATGGGTGAATTTAACTCAGATGACCATTATATCTACTACTGCGGGCAGGAATCCCTCAGAAGAAATGGAGTAGCCATCATGGTCAACAAAAGAGTCCGAAATGCAGTACTTGGATGCAATCTCAAAAATGACAGAATGATCTCTGTTTGTTTCCAAGGCAAACCATTAATATCACAGTTATTCAAGTTTATGCCCAACCAGTAATGCAGAAGAAGCTGAAGTTGAATGGTTCTATGAAAGCATACAAGACCTTGTAGAACTAACACCCAAAAGATGTCCTTTTCATTATAGGGGACTGGAATGCTAAAGTAGGAAGTCAAGAAATACCTGGAGTAACAGGCAACTTTGGCCTTGGAATGCAGAATGAAGCAGGGCAAAGACTAATAGAGTTTTGCCAAGAAAATGCACTGGTCATAGCAAACACCCTCTTCCAGCAACACAAGAGAAGACTCTACACATGGACATCACCAGATGGTCAACACCGAAATCAGATTGATTATATTCTTTGCAGCCAAAGATGGAGAAGCTCTATACAGTCAACAAAAACAAGACCAGGAGCTGACTGTGGCTCAGATCATGAACTCCTTATTTCCAAATTCAGACTTAAATTGAAGAAAGTAGGGAAAACCGCTAGACCATTCAGGTATGACCTAAATCAAATCCCTTATGATTATACAGTGGAAGTGAGAAATAGATTTAAGGGCCTAGATCTGATAGACAGAGTTCCTGATGAACTATGGAATGAGGTTCGTGACATTGTACAGGAGACAGGGATCAAGACCATCCCCATGGAAAAGAAATGCAAAAAAGCAAAATGGCTGTCTGGAGAAGCCTTACAAATAGCACTGAAAAGAAGAGAGGCGAAAAGCAAAGGAGAAAAGAAAAGATATAAGCATCTGAATGCAGAGTTCCAAAGAATAGCAAGAAGAGATAAGAAAGCCTTCTTCAGCAATCAATGCAAAGAGATAGAGGAAAACAACAGAATGGGAAAGACTAGAGATCTCTTCAAGAGAATTGGAGATACCAAGGGAACATTTCATGCAAAGATGGGCTCGATAAAGGATAGAAATGGTATGGACCTAACAGAAGCAGAAGATATTAAGAAGAGGTGGCAAGAATACACAGAAGAACTGTACAGAAAAGATCTTCACGACCCAGATAATCATGAGGATGTGATCACTAATCTAGAGCCAGACATCTTGGAATGTGAAGTCAAGTGGGCCTTAGAAAGCATCACTAAGAACAAAGCTAGTGGAGGTGATGGAATTCCAGTTGAGCTGTTTCAAATCCTGGAAGATGATGCTGTGAAAGTGCTGCACTCAATATGCCAGCAAATTTGGAAAACTCAGCAGTGGCCACAGGACTGGAAAAGGTCAGTTTTCATTCCAATTCCAAAGAAAGGCAATGCCAAAGAATGCTCAAACTACCGCACAATTGCACTCATCTCACACGCTAGTAAAGTAATGCTCAAAATTCTCCAAGCCAGGCTTCAGCAATATGTGAACCGTGAACTCCCTGATGTTCAAGCTGGTTTTAGAAAAGGCAGAGGAACCAGAGATCAAATTGCCAACATCCGCTGGATCATGGAAAAAGCAAGAGAGTTCCAGAAAAACATCTATTTCTGCTTTATTGACTATGCCAAAGCCTTTGACTGTGTGGATCACAATAAACTGTGGAAAATTCTGAAAGAGATGGGAATACCAGACCACCTGACCTGCCTCTTGAGAAATCTGTATGCAGGTCAGGAAGCAACAGTTAGAACTGGACATGGAACAACAGACTGGTTCCAAATAGGAAAAGGAGTACGTCAAGGCTGTATATTGTCACCCTGCTTATTTAACTTATATGCAGAGTACATCATGAGAAACGCTGGACTGGAAGAAACACAAGCTGGAATCAAGATTGCTGGGAGAAATATCAATAACCTCAGATATGCAGATGATACCACCCTTATGGCAGAAAGTGAAGAGGAACTAAAAAGCCTCTTGATGAAAGTGAAAGAGGAGAGTGAAAAAGTCGGCTTAAAGCTCAACATTCAGAAAACGAAGATCATGGCATCCGGTCCCATCACTTCATGGGAAATAGATGGGGAAACAGTATCAGACTTTATTTTTTGGGGCTCCAAAATCACTGCAGATGGTTACTGAAGCCATGAAATTAAAAGACGCTTACTTCTTGGAAGAAAAGTTATAACCAACCAAGATAGCATATTCAAAAGCAGAGATATTACTTAGCCGACTAAGGTCCATCTAATCAAGGCTATGGTTTTTCCAGTAGTCATGTATGGATATGGGAGTTGGACTGTGAATAAGGCTGAGCGCCAAAGAATTGATGCTTTTACACTGTGGTGTTGGAGAAGACTCTTGAGAGTCCCTTGAACTGCAAGGAGATCCAACCAGTCCATTCTGAAGGAGATCAGTCCTGGGATTTCTTTGGAAGGAATGATGCTAAAGCTGAAACTCCAGTACTTTGGCCACCTGATGCGAAGAGTTGACTCATTGGAAAAGACTCTGATGCTGGGAGGGTTTGGGGGCAGGAGGAGAAGGGGATGACTGAGGATGAGATGGCTTGATGGCATCACTGACTAGATGGACGTGAGTCTGAGTGAACTCTGTGAGTTGGTGATGGACAGGGAGGCCTGGCATGCTGTGATTCATGGGCTCACAAAGAGTCAGACGTGACTGAGCAATTGAGCTGAAATGAACTGAACTGAGGCTGACATAGATTAAAAATATAAAGAAAAAACATTTCAAGGGAAATTAAGTTTTCTGGTTTAGCAGCCTTTATCAAAAGAGGGTCATAAAAGGTTCACTTGCCTCCAAGGCCAGATTATAATGTACACAAAATAGTTGATGGGAAAGGTAGGCAGAAAAAATCCTGATTTTGATAAAGACAAAAGAGATGTAATGTTTGGGCTGACTCTGTATGACTTTGCATCTTTCATTTCCATCTATGTACAAGTCAAGGTATAAAAGTTCCCTTTGAAAATAAAGTTACTGGCCTCATTCACTGAAGCTTGATCACCCCTTGTCTTTCTTTCTTTCTTTTTCTCTCTTACTCTCTTTTTCAAGCTGATCCTTTGGAGCACAGAGGCTCTCTGCATTCACTTTCCTGCCTGGGCTTCTAAGATCTGAACGGGAAGGCTCTCTGTGTCTTCACTCCCTCAGGAGACTGGGAGGGTGTGTGCAGCCTACGTGAACAGAGCAAGTCCCTTGTCTTGGGGCTTTATTGAGTTTTGGTCAAAACCAAGGAATACCAGCTTCTTTATCTCCTCTATTTTTTATCTGCAACATTCTTTCTTTATCTCTCTCTAAATCTCTTCGCTGAAGCCATCTCTCCTGAGAGTACACTTGGATCTTGCGGGGGCTGGACTCCAACACATAGGAACTCCGATCCATATCAGCAGTGGAGAGGAATGCTGAGGTTCCGGCCTCAACTCGAGATGAGGACCTAGGCCCCTGCACCGACTGGAGAGGAATCCTTAGGGGCCCCTTGCAACTCGCATGGAGACTTGACTTTCCTGAAGCAAAATGAGCGGGTTCCTGAGGTCCCCATTGTAACTCGAGAGGAACCCCAAAGTTACTACTGAAACTCTGGAAAAACCAGGAGATTCACCCTTCCAGCGAGATTAGTCCCTTTTATGCTGCAATGTCTCGAGAGAAATCCCACCTTTCCTCTTGAGCCTCGAAAGGGTCCTTGACACCCTTGTTGCAGCTCAGGAAGTTCCCTGACATACACGTCTCCACTCAAACAACGAGTGTCCCACCACAACTCCAGAAGAACCCCATTTTTCCCTCCTCATCTCGAAGTGAGGGTCCATTTCCCTACTTCATCAGGAAAGGAATCCCGTCGTTCCTGTCATGCCTCAAGAGGAGGCGGTCTCAACTTGAAACTCGAGCGGAACTCCAGGGGCAGTGGAACAATTAAAAAATACCCCGATGTTCCAGTCCACTCCAGATACACCTGATTACCCTGCAGTGACTCGATTGTCACCCTGAGTATATACTCAAAACATGATTGCAGGTGTGACAGCCCTGTGGCACCATGAGAAAAAGCCACAGATCCCTATGACAACTCGATAGGAAGCCTAAACTACTGTTACAGCTCGAGAGGAAAGTGGACTTGCATGCCTCCACACGAGACGAGGCCTAACTCCCCTGTTGAAACTCCGTAGAAACCCGGCATCCATGACAGCACTGGAGAGAAAACCTGAGGTTCCAGCCTCAGCTCTAGATGAGGACCTAGGACACGGCATCTACTGAAGAATTCGAAGAGGCTCCTCACAACTCGCATGGAGACTGGACTTTCTGAGGCAACACAAACGGGTCTCTGAGGTTCCCACTGTAACTCGAGAGGAACAACAGGAGATTCTCCCCTGAATGCTAGATGAGGCCCTTTTCCACTGTGGCATCTTGAGAGAAATCCCACCTTCTCTCTTGAGCCCCGGAAGGGTCCCTGACACCCTTGAGGCAGCTCAAGAAGTTCCCCGACTACCCGTTTCCATTCGAGAGGAACACTGAGTGTCCTGCCACAACTCAAGAAGAGCCCCGTTTTCCCCTCCTCATCTCAAGATCAGGATCCATTTCCTTGCTTTGTTGGGAAAGGAATCCCGGAGTTCCTGTCACACCTGAAGAGGAGGTAATCTCAACTTGAAAGTGGAGAGGAACTCCAGGGGTCGTGCCACCATTCCAAAAGACCCTGATATCATAATCCACTCCAGATACACCTGATTCACCTGAACTGACTCGACTCACNAGAGAAAACCTGAGGTTCCAGCCTCAGCTCTAGATGAGGACCTAGGACACGGCATCTACTGAAGAATTCGAAGAGGCTCCTCACAACTCGCATGGAGACTGGACTTTCTGAGGCAACACAAACGGGTCTCTGAGGTTCCCACTGTAACTCGAGAGGAACAACAGGAGATTCTCCCCTGAATGCTAGATGAGGCCCTTTTCCACTGTGGCATCTTGAGAGAAATCCCACCTTCTCTCTTGAGCCCCGGAAGGGTCCCTGACACCCTTGAGGCAGCTCAAGAAGTTCCCCGACTACCCGTTTCCATTCGAGAGGAACACTGAGTGTCCTGCCACAACTCAAGAAGAGCCCCGTTTTCCCCTCCTCATCTCAAGATCAGGATCCATTTCCTTGCTTTGTTGGGAAAGGAATCCCGGAGTTCCTGTCACACCTGAAGAGGAGGTAATCTCAACTTGAAAGTGGAGAGGAACTCCAGGGGTCGTGCCACCATTCCAAAAGACCCTGATATCATAATCCACTCCAGATACACCTGATTCACCTGAACTGACTCGACTCACCCCGAGTATCGACTCAAAACATGATGGCACGTGTGACAGCCCAGTGGTACCTCGAGAGAAAGCCACAGATCCCTATGTCAACCTGACAGGAAGCCTGACACTACTTTTACAGCTCTATAGGAAAGCAGACTTGCATGTCTCCACAGGAGATGAGGCCTGGTTTCCCTGTTGAAACTCCATGGGAACCCCGAGATCCATGTCAGCACTTGAGAGGAAACCTGAGGTTCTGGCTTCAGTTCCAGATGAGGACCTAAGACCCAGCACTGACTGGAGAGGAATCCTGAGAGGCCCCTCGCAACTCGCATGGAAACTGGACTTTCCTGAGGCCATACGAGTGGGTCCCAGAGGTCCCCATTGTAACATGAGAGGAACCCCAAATTTCTAGCCACGACTCTAGAAAAACCAGGAGATTCTCCCCTCAGTGTGAGATGAGGCCCTTTTCTGCTGCAGCGTCTCAAGAGAAATCCCACCTTTCCTCTTGAGCCCCAAAGGGGTCCTTGATACCCTTGATGCAACTCAATAAGTTCCCCAACACACCCGTCTCCACTCGAGAGGAACACCGAGGGTTCTGCCACAACTCAAGAAGAGCCCCGTTTTTCCCTCCTCATCTCGAGATGAGGGTCCACTTCCCTGCTTCTTCGGGAAAGGAATCCCGTGTTCCCGTCGCACCTCAAGTGGAGGCCGTCTTAACTGGAAAGTCGAGAGGAACGCCAGGGGTCGTGCCACCATTCCAAAAGACCCTGATGTCCCAATCCACTACAGATTCCCCTGATTCCCCTGCACTGACTCAACTGTCACCTGAGTATAAACTAACAGCACTGTGGCACATGTGACTGCCCTTTGGCACCTCGAGAGAGAGCCACAGATCCCTATGTCAACTCGACAGGAAGCCTGGCACTACTTTTACAGCTCGAGAGGAGAGCAGACTTGCATGTCTCCACACGAGACGAGGCCTGATTCCCCTGTGGAAACTCCATAGGTACACTAAGATACATGTCAGAACTGGAGAGGAAATCTGAGGTTCCAGCCTCAGCTCCTGATGAGGACCTAGGACTTGGCACAGACTAGAGAGGAAGCCCGAGAGGCCCCTCACAACTCGCATGGAGACTGGACTTTCCTGAGGCAACAAGAGTGGTTCCCTGAGGTCCCGTCATAATTCGAGAGGTACCCCAAGTTTTCTGCAGCAACTCACGAAAAAACAGGAGATTCTACCCTCAAGGCCCTTTTCTGCTGTGGCATCTAGAGATAAATCCCACCTTCCTCCTTGAGCCCCCAAAGAGTCCTTGACACCCTTGATGCAACTTAAGAGGTTCCCTGACATACCCGTCTCCACTTGAGAGGAACACCAAGAGTCCCGCCTCAACTTAAGAAGAGCCCCGTTTTTCCCTCCTCATCTCGGGATAAGGGTCGATTTCCCTGCTTCGTGAGGAAAGGAATCCCGGCATTCCTGACGTATGTCAAGGGGAGGTGGTCTCAACTTGAAAGTCGAGATGAATGCCAGGAGTTGTGCCACCATTCGAAAAGACCACGAGGTCTCAATTCACTCCAGAATCACCTGATTCCCGTGCACTGACTCGACTGTCACCCTGAGTATCAACTCAAAACATGATGACAGTTGTGTCAAACCCTTGGCACCACGAGAGAAACCACAGATCCCTATGTCAACTCAACAAGAAGCCTGACTACTTTTACAGCCCTAAAGGAAAGCAAACTTGCATGTCTCCACATGAGACGAGGCCTGACTCCACTGTGGAAACTCCATAGGAACCCCGAGATCCATGTCAGCACTTGAGAGGAAACCTGAGGTTCTGGCCTCAGCTCCAGATGAGGATCTAGGACCCAGAACCGATTGGAGAGGAATCCTGAGAGGCCCCTCGCAACTCGCATGGAAACTGGACTTTCCTGAGGCCACACGAGTGGGTCCCTGAGGTCCTCATTGTAACTCAAGAAGAACCCCAAATTTCCTGCTACGACTCGAGAAAAATCAGGATATTCTTCCCTCAACGTGAGATGAGGCCCTTTTCCTCTGTGGCATCTCAAGAGAAGTTTCACCTTCCCTCTTGAGCCTGGAAAGGGTCCCTGACACCCTTGATGCAACTCAAGAAGTTCCCCGATGTACACGTCTGCACTCGAGAGGAACACTGAGGGTCCCGCCTCAACTGAAGAAGAGCCCCGGGTTTTCCTCCTCATCTCGAGATGAGGGTCCATTTCCCTGCTTCTTTGGGAAAGGAATCCTGGCATTCCTGTCGAAACTCAAGAGGAGGCATTCTCAACTTGAAAGTCCAGAGGAATGACAGGGGTCGTGCCACCATTTGAAAATACCCCGGTGTTCCAATCCATTCCAGACACACCTGATTTCCCTTCACTGACTCGACTGTCACCCAGAGTATTGACTCAAAACACGATAGCATGTGTGACAGACCTGAGGCACCTCTAGAGAAAGCCACAGATCCTTATGTTAACTCGACAGGAAGCCTGAAACTACTGTTACAGCTCTAGAGGAAAGCTGACTGGAATGCCTCCACACAAGACGAGGCCTGACTCCCCTGTTGAAACTCCATAAGAACCCGGGATCCATGACAGCATTGGAGAGGAACCCTGAGGTTCCAGCCTAGGCACCAGATGAGGACCCAGGACCTGGCATGTACTGGAGAGGAATTCCGAGAGGCCCCTCACAACTCGCATGGAGACTGGACTTTCCTGAGGCAACACGAGTGGGTACCTGAAGTCCCCGTCTTAACTCGAGAGGAACCCCAAATTTCCTGCTGCAAGTCTAGAAAAGCCAGGAGATTCTCCCCTCAACACGAGATGAGGCCCCTTTTCACTGCGGCGTCTCGATAGAAATCCTACCTTCTCTCTTGAGCTCCGAAAGCATCCTTGACACCCTTGAGGCAACTCAAGAAGTTCCCCGACTACCTGTGTCCACTCAAGAGGAACACTGAGGGTCCTGCCACAACTCAAGAAGAGCCCCGTTTTTCCCCTCCTCATCTCGAGATGAGATCCATTTACCTGCTTCATTGGGAAATGGATCCCAGAGTTCCTGTCACACCTGGAGAGGAGGCATTCTCAACTTGAAAGACATGAGGAACTCCAGGGGTCGTGCCACCATTCCAAAAGACCCCGACATCCCAATTCACTCCAGATATGCCTGATTCCCCTGCAGTGACTCGACTGTCACCCCGAGGATCGACTCACAACACGATGGCACATGTGACAGCCCTGTGGCATCTCAAGAGAAAGCCACAGATCCCTATGTCAACTCGACAGGAAGCCTGAAACTACTGTTACAGCTCGAGAGGAAAGCGGACTTGCATGTCTCCACACAAGACGATGCCTGACGCCCCTGTTGAAACTTCATAGGAACCCCGAGATTCATGTCAGCACTTGAGATGAAACCTGAGGTTGCGGCCTCAGCTCCAGATGAGGACCTAGAACCCAGCACCAACTGGAGAGGAATCCTGAGAGGCCCCTCAAGACTAGCATGGAGACTGGCTTCCTGAGGCAACACAAGTGGGTCCCTGAGATCCTCGTTGTAACACAAAAGGAACCCCAAATTTCCTGCCATGACTCGAGAAAAACCAGGAGATTCTCCCTTCAACACGAGATGAGGTCCTTTTCTGCTGAGACATCTCCAGTAAGATCCCACCTTCCCTCTTGAGCCCCAAACGGCTCCTTGACACCCTTGTTGCAACTCTAGAACATACCCGTCTCCACTCGAGAGGAACACCAAGGGTCCTGCAACAGCTCAAGAAGGGCCCCGTTTTCCTGTCCTCATCTTGAGATGAGGGTCCACTTCCCTGCTTCATCTGGAAAGGAATCCTGTCATTCTCGTCGCACCTCAAGCGGAGGCGATATCAACTTGAAAGTCGAGAGGAATGCCAGGGGTCATTCCACCATTCCAAAAGATTCTGATGTTCCAATCCACTCCAAATACACCTGATTCCCCTGCATTGACTCGACTGTCACCCTGAGTATCAACTCAAAACACGATGGCACGTGTGACAGCCCTGTGGCACCTCGAGAGAAAGCCACAGATCCCTAAGTCACCTCAACAGGAAGCCTGATACTACTGTTACAGCTCGAGGGGAAAGCAGACTTGCATGTCTCCACATGAGACGAGCCGTGACTCCCCTGTTTAAACTCCATAGAAACCATGAGATCCATGTCAGTGCTGGAGAGGAAGCCCGAGGTTCTGGCCTTAGCTCCATATGAGGACTTAGGTCCCGGCACCGACTTGAGATGAATCCCGAGAAGCTCTTTGCAACTCGCATGGAGTCTGGATTTTCCTGAGGCAACACGAGTGGGTCCCTGAAGTCCCCTTCTTAACTCGAGAGGAACCCCACGTTATCTGCCACATCTCGAGAAAAACCAGGAGATTCTCCCCTCAAAGTGAGATGAGGCCCTTTTCTGTGGTGCTGTCTCGAGAGAAATCCCACCTTCCCTCTTGAGCCTGGAAAGGGTCCCTGACACCTTTGATGCAACTCAAGAAGTTCCCCGACTTGCCTTTCTCCACTCGAGAAGACCACTGAGTGGCCGGCCTTAACTCAAGAAGAGACTCATTTTGCCCTCTTCATCTCGAGATTTGGGTCCATTTCCCTGCTTCACTGGGAAAGGAATCCCAGAGTTCTTGTCACACCTGAAGAGGAGGCAGTCTCAACTTGAAAGTCAAGAGGAACTCCAGGGGTAGTGTCACCATTCCAAAAGACCTGGATATCCCAATCCACTCCAGATACACCTGATTCCCCTGCACTGACTGAACTGTCACCTCGAGTATTGACTCACAACACATTGGCACATGTGACAGCCCTGAGGCACCTCGAGAGAAAGCCACAGATCCCTATGTCAACTCGACAGGAAGCCTGAAACTACTGTTACAGCTCGAGAGGAAAGTGGACTTGCATGTCTCCACAGGAGATGAGGCCTGATTCCCCTGTTAAAACTCCATAGGAACCCTGAGATCCATGTCAGCACTGGAGAGAAAGCCTGAGGTTCTGACCTCAGCTCCAGATGAGGACCTAGCTCCAGATGAGGACCTAGCTCCTGGCACTGACTCGAGATGAATCCTGAGACTGGGATTCATCACAACTTGCATGGAGGCTGGACTTTCCTGAGGCAATACGAGCGGGTCCCTGAGGTCCCTGTCTTAACTTGAGAGGAACCCCAAGTTTCCTGCCATAACTCGAGAAAAACCAGGAGATTCTCCCCTCAACGTGAGATGAGGCCCCTTGCCGTTGCACTGTCTCGAGAGAAATTCCACCTTGAGCATGGAAAGGGTCCCTGAAACGCCTGATGCAACTCAAGAAGTTCCACGACATACACGTCTCCACTCGAGAGGAACACCGAGGGTCCCACCTCAACTGAAGAAGAGCCCCGGGTTTTCCTCCTCATCTCAAGATGAGGGTCCATTTCCCTGCTTCGTCAGGAAAGGAATCCCGGCATTTCCGTCACACCTCCATAGGAAGTGGTCTCACTCCAGAGGAACCAGGGGTCGTGTCACTTTTCCAAAAGACCCCAATGTCCCAATCCACTCCAGATACAACTGACTTCCCAGCACTGACTCGACGGTCACCCTGAGGATCGAATCTAAACATGATGGCAGGTGTGAGAGCCCTGTGGCACCTCTAGAGAAAGCCACTGATCTCTATGTCAACTCGACAAGAAGCCTGAAAGTGCTTTTCCAGCTCAAGAGAAGAGCAGACTTGCATGTCTCAACACGAGACGAGGCCTGACTCCCCTGTGGAAACACAAGAGGAACCCCGAGATCCATGTAAGCAGTGCAGAGGAACCCTGAGGTTTGGGCCTCAACTCCAGATGAGGACCTCGGCCCCAGCAGTGACAGCAGTGGAATTCTGAGAGGCCCCTCGCAACTCGCATGGAGACTGGACTTTCCTGAGGCCACATGAGAGGGTCCCTGAGGTCCCCGTTGTAACTGGAGAGGAAACCCAGTTTCCGGCCGCAATAGGAGAAAAACCAAGAGATTCTCCCCTGAATGCAAGATGACGCCCTTTTCCACTGTGGCATCTCAATAGAAATTCCACTTTCCTTCTTGAGCCTCGAAAGGGTCCTTGACACCCTTGAGGAAACTCCAGAAGTTCCCCGACATATCCGTCTCCACTTGGGAGAAACACCAAGGGTCCCGCCACAACTCAAGAAGAGCCCCGGTTTGCCCTCCTCATCTCGTGATGAAGGTCCATTTCTGTGCTTCATAAAGAAAGGAATCCCGGCGTTCCTGTAGCACCTCAAGAGGAGGCGTTCCCAACTTGACACTCGAGAGGAACTCCAGGGGTCGTGCCACCAATCCAAAAACACCGATGTCCCAGTCCACTCCAGATACACCTGATTCCCCTGCACTGACTCAAAGATCACCCCGAGGATCGACTCTAAACATGGTGGCAGGTGTGACAGGCCTGTGGCACCTTGAGAGAAAGCCAGCGATCCCTATGTCAACTCGACAGGAAGCCTGACACTGCTTTTCTAGCTCGAGAGGAGAGTGGACTTGGATGTCTTCACACGAAACGAGGCCTGACTCCCCTTTGGAAACTCCAGAGTAACCATGATGTCCATGTGAGTACTGGAGAGGAAAACTGAGGTAACGTCCTGAAATCCAGATGAGAACCTCAGCCCTGGCAGGGACTGGAGAGGAATCCCAAGAGGCCCCTCGCAACTCGCATGGAGACTGGATTTCCTGAAGCCACATGAACGGGTCCCTGAGGTCCCCATCGTAACTCGAGAGGAAACCAAGTTTCTGGCCGCAACTCGAGAAAAATCAGGAGATTCTCCCCTCAACGCGAGATGAGGCCCTTTTCCACTGTGGCATCTTGAGAGAAAGCCCGCCTTCCCTCTTGAGCCTCGAAAGGGTCCTTGACACCCTCGAGGAAATTCTAGAAGTTCCCCGACATTCACGTCTCCATTTGAGAGAAACACCGAGGGTCCCGCCACAACTCAAGAAGAGCCCTGGTTTTCCCTCCTCATCTCATGATGAGGGTCCATTTCTGCTTCGTCAAGAAAGGAATCCCAGCATTCCCATCGCACCTCAAGAGGAGGCAGTCTCAGCTTGACACTCGAGAGGAACTCCAGGTGTCGTGCCACCATTCCAAAAGACCCCAATATCCCAATCCACTCCAGATACACCGGACTCCCCTGCACTGTCTTGACGGTTACCCTGAGGATCGACTCAAAACACGATGGCAGGTGTGACAGCCCTGTGGCATCTCAAGAGAAAGCCACCAATCCCTATGTAAACTCAACGGGAAGCCTGACACTGCTTTTCTAGCTCAAGAGGAGAGCGGACTTGCATGTCTCAACACGAGACGGGGCCTGACTCCACTGTGGAAACTCTAGGGGAACCCCGAGATCCAGGTCAGCACTGAAGAGGAAACCTGAGGTTCCGACCTCAATTCCAGATGAGGACTTAGGCCCCGGTAGGGACTGCAGAGGAATCCCAAGAGGCCCCTTGCAACTCGCATGGAGACTGGACTTTCCTCAGGCCACACGAGCACGTCCCTGCCTTCCTCCTCATAACTCGAGAGGAACCCCAAGTTTCCTGCCACAACTCGAGAAAAACCAGAAGATTCTTCTCTCAACGTGAGATGAGGCCCTTTTCTGCTGTGGTGTCTCGAGAGAAATTCCACCTTCCCTCTTCAGCCTCCAAAGGGTCATTGAGAACCTTGACACAACTCAAGAAGGTCCCTGATATACCCGTCTCCACTCCATAGGAACACCGAGGGCCCCGCCACAACTCAAGAA
Source organism: Oreotragus oreotragus (assembly GCA_006410675.1). Lineage (NCBI taxonomy): Eukaryota > Metazoa > Chordata > Mammalia > Artiodactyla > Bovidae > Oreotragus > Oreotragus oreotragus. The sequence goes on from SJYX01001542.1 coordinate 223,269, forward strand.
AAGCCCCCGGTTTCCCTCCTCATCTTGAGATGAGGGTCCATTTCCCTGCTTCGTCAGGAAAGGAATCCTGGTGTTTCCATCACACCTCCAGAGGAAGCTGTCTCACTTGACATTCAAGAGGAACTCCAGGGTCGTGCAAAGTTTCCAAAAGACCCTGATGTCCCACTCCACTAGAGATACACCTGACTCCCCTGCACTGACTTGACGGTTACCCCAAGGATCGAATCTAAACATGATGACAGGTGTGAGAGCCCTGTGGCACCTCTAGAGAAAGCCACTGATCTCTATGTCAACTCGACAGGAAGCCTGAAAGTGCTTTTCCAGCTCAAGAGAAGAGCAGACTTGCATGTCTCAACATGAGACGAGGCCTGACTCCCCTGTGGAAACTCCAGAGGAACCCCGAGATCCATGTAAGCAGTGCAGAGGAACCCTGAGGTTTGGGCCTCAACTCCAGATGAGGACCTCGGCTCCGGCAGTGACAACAGTGGAATCCTGAGAGGCCCCTCGCAACTCGCATGGAGACTGGACTTTCCTGAGGCCACATGAGAGGGTCCCTGAGGTCCCCGTTGTAACTGGAGAGGAAACCCAGTTTCCGGCCGCAATAGGAGAAAAACCAAGAGATTCTCCCCTGAATGCGAGATGAGGCCCTTTTCTGCTGTGGCATCTCGATAGAAATCCCACCTTCCCTCTTGAGCCTCGAGAGGGTCCTTGACACCCTCGAGGAAACTGCAGAAGTACCCCAACATACACGTCTCCACTCAGGAGAAACACCAAGGGTCCCACCACAACTCAAGAAGAGCCCCAGTTTTCCTTCCTCGTCTTCTGATGAGGGACTATTTCTCTGCTTCGTAAGAAAGGAATCCCGTCGTCCTCCTCGCACCTCAGGAGGAGGCGGTCTCAGCTTGACACTCGAGAGGAACTCCAGGGGTCGTGCCACCATTTCAAATGATCCCGATATACCAATCCACTCCAGATACACCTGACTCCCCTGCACTTACTCAACAGTCACCCCAAGGATCAACTCAAAAAACGAAGGCAGGTGCAACAGCACTTTGGCACCTTGAGAGAAAGCCACTGATCCCTATGTCAACTCGACTGGAAGCCTGACACTGTGTTACTAGCTCGAGAGGAGAGTGTACTTGCATGTCTCCACACGAGACGGGGACTGACTCCCATGTGGAGACTCCAAGATCCATGTCAGCACTGGAGAGAAATCCTGAGGTTCCTATCTCAGCTGCAGATGAGGACTTAATCCCCGGCACCGACTGCAGAGGAATCCCGAGAGGCCCCTCGCAACTCGCATGGGGACTTGACTTTCTGAGGGCACACAAGCGGATCCCTGAGGTCCACGTCATAACTCGAGAAGAAACCCAGTTTCCTGGTGCAACTCGAGAAAAACCAGGAGATTCGCCCCTCAATGCGAGATGAGGCCCTTTTCCACTGCAGCATCTCGAGAGAAATCCCACCTTCCCCCTTGAGCCACGAAAGGTTCGTTGATACCCTTGAGGCAGCTCAAGAATGTCCCCGACATACCTGTCTCCACTCCATAGGAACATGGAGGGCCCCACCACAACTCAAGCAGAACCCTGGGTTTACCTCTTCATCACGAGATGAGGATCCATTTCTCTGCTTCATTGGGAAAGGAATCCCGGCGTTCCGGTCACACCTCAAGAGGAGGCAGTCTCAACTTGACACTCGACAGGAATTCCAGGGGCTGTGCCACCATTCCAAAAACCTTGATGTCCCAATCCTCCCCAGATACAACTGTTTCCCCTGCACTGACTCGACGGTCAACCCGAGGATATACTCAAAACATGATGGCAGGTGTGACAGCCCTGTGGCACCTCTAGAGAAAGCCACCAATTCCTTTGTCAACTTGACAGGAAGCCTGACACTGCTTTTCTAGCTCCAGAGGAGAGCGAAATTGCATGTCTTCACAAGAGACGATGCCTGACTCCCCTGTGGAAACTCCAGAGAAACCGTAAGATCCATGTCAGCATTGGAGAGGAAAACTGAGGTAACGTCCTCAACTCCAGATGAGGACCTCGGCTCCGGCAGGGACTGGAGAGGAATCCCAAGAGGCCCCTCACAACTCTCATGGAGACTGGACTTTCCTGAGGCCACATAGGCGGGTTACTGAGGTTCCCTTTGTAACTCGAGAGGAACCCCAAATTTCCTGCTGCAACTCGAGAAAAACCAAGAGATTCTCCCCTCAAAGTGAGATGAGGCCCTTTTCTGCTGCGTCCAGAGAGGAATCCCACCTTCCTTCTTGAGCCACGAAAGGGTCCTTGACACCCTTGAGGAAACTCCAGAAGTTCCCCAACATAACCGTTTCCACTCGAGAGGAATTCCCAGTCTCCCACCACAACTCAAGAAGAGCCCAGGATTTGTCTCCTCATCTCGCGATGAGGGTCCATTTCCCTGCTTCATCAGGGAAGGAATCCCGGCGTTGCCATCACACCTCAAGAGAAGGTGGTCTGTACTTCACACATAAGAGGAACTCAAGGGGTCTGCCACCATTCCAAAAGACCCCGATGTCCAGTCCACTCCAGATACACCTGACTTCCCTGCATTGACTCGACGGTCACCCTGAGGATCGATTCAAAACATGATGGCAGGTGTGAGAGCCCTGTGTAACCTCGAGAGAAAGCCATTAATCCCTATGTCAACTCGACAGGAAGCCTGACACTGCTTTTTCAGCTCGAGAGGAGAGTGGACATGCATGTCTTCACACGAGACGAAGCCTTACTCCCCTGTGGAAACTGCAGATTATCCGCGAGATTCATATCAGCATTGGAGAGGAAAACTGAGGTGCCGGTCTCAACTCCAGATGAGGACCTCGGTTCCCGCAGTGACAGCAGAGGGATTCCAAGAGGCCCCTCGCAACTCACATGGAGACTGGACTTTCCTGAAGACACACGAGCGGGTCCCTGAGGTCTCCATCATAACTCGAGAGAAACACCAAGTTTCCTGCCACAACTGGAGAAAAACCAGGAGATTCTCCCCTCCAGGCAAGATGAGGCCCTTTTTCACTGTGGCGTATCGACAGAAATCCCAACTGCCCTCTTCAGCCTCGAAGGGTCATTGAGAACCTTGAGGCAATTCCAGAAGGTTCCTGACATACCCGTCTCCACTCGAGAAAAACACCGGGGGTTCCACCACAACTAAAGAAGAGCCCCAGTTTTCCGTCCTCATCTCACGATCAAGGTCCATTTCCCTGCTTTGTCACGAAATGAATCCCTGTGTTCCCGTCGCACCTCAAGAGGAGGAATCTCAACATTACACTCGAGAGGAACTCCAGGGGTCTGCCACCATTCCAAAAGACCCCGATGTCCAATCCACTCCAGATACACCTGACTCCCCTGCATTGACTCGACGGTCTCCCTGAGGATTGTCTCAAAACATGATGACAGGTGTGACAGCCCTGTGGCACCTCGAGAGAAAGCCACCCATCCCTATGTCAACTCGACAGGAAGCCTGACACTGCCTTCCCAGCTCAAGAGGAGAGGAGACTTGGATGTCTCCACACGAGATGAGGCCTGACTCCCCTGTGGAAACCTGAGAGGATCCCCGAGACCCTTGTCAGCATTCGAGAGGAACCCTGAGGTACTGGCCTCAAATCCAGATGAGGACCTCGGCCCTGGCAGGGACTGGAGGAATCTCGAGAGGCCACTTGCAACTCGCATGGAGACTGGACTTTTCGGAGGCAGACAAGCGTGTCTCTGAGGGACCCATCATAACTTGAGAGGAACCCCAAATTTCCTGCCTCAACATGAAAAAATCAGGAGATTCTCATCAACTCAGGATGAGGCCCATTTCTGCTGTGGCATCTCGAGAATAATCCCACCTTCTTTCCTGAGCCTTGAAAGGGTCCTTGACACCCTGGAGGCAACTCAAGAAGGTCCCCGACATACCTGTCTCCTCTCCACAGGAACACCGAGCATCCTGCCACAACTAAGGTAGAGCCCTGGATTTCCCTACTCATCTCGAGATGAGGGTCTATTTCCCTGCTTCATTGGGAAAGGAATCCTGGCATTCCCGTCACAACTCAAGAGGAGGCAGTCTCAACTTGACACTCGAGAGGAACTCCAGGGGTCTTGCCACCATTCCAAAAGACCCTGATATCCCAGTCCACTCCAGATACACCTGACCCCCTGTCCCTGATTCGGTGATCACCCCGAGGATAGACACAAAACACGATGGCAGGTGTGACAGCTCTGTGGCACCTCGAGAGAAAGCCTTCGATCCATATGGCAACTCGACAGAAAGATTGACACTGCTTTTCCTGCAAAAGGAGAGAGGACTTGCATGTTTTCACACAAAACGAGGCCTGACTCCCCTGTGGAAACTCCAGAGGAACCACGGGATCCATGTCAGCACTGGAGAGGAAACCTGAGGTACTGGCCTCAACTCCAGATAAGGACCTAGGGTTCCCGCAGGGACTGGAGAGGACCCCGAGAGGCCTCTTGCAACTTGCATGGAGACTGGACTTTCCTGAGAGCACAAGAGCGGGTCCCTGAGGTCCCCGTCGTAACTCGAGAGAAACGCCAAGTTTCCTGCCGCAACTGGCGAAAAACAAGGAGATTCTTCCCTCCAGGCAAGATGAGGCCCTTTTTCGCTGTGGCAACTCGAGAGAAATCCCACCTTCCCCTTGAGCCTCGAAGGGTCATTGAGAACCTTGAGGCAACTCCAGAAGGTCCACGACATACCCATCTCCACTTGGGAGAAACACCGAGGGTCCTGCCACAACTCAAGGAGAGCCCCTGTTTTCGCTCCTCATCTCGCCATGAGGGTCCACTTCTCTGCTTCATCGGGAAAGGAATCCTGGCGTTCTGGTCACACAAGAGGAGGCAGTCTCACCTTGACACTCGAGAGGAACTCCAGGGGCTGTGACACTATTCCAAAAACCCCGATGTCTCAATCCACTCCAGATACATCTGTTTCCCCTGCACTGACTCGATGGTCACCCCGAGGATATACTCAAAACACGATGGCCGGTGTGAGAGCCTTGTGGCACCACTAGAGAAAGCCAGCAATCCTTATGTCAACTCGACAGGAAGCCTGACACTGCTTTTCTAGTTCTAGAGGAGAGTGGACTTGAATGTCTTCACAAGAGATGATGCCTGACTTCCCTGTGGAAACTCCAGAGTAACTGTGAGATCCATGTCAGCATTGGAGAGGAATACTGAGGTAACGTCCTCAACTACAGATGAGGACCTCGGCTCCAGCAGGGACTGGAGAGGAATCCTGAGAGGTCCCTCACAACTCTCATGAGGACTGGATTTTCCTGAGGCCACATAGGCGGGTTACTGAGGTTCCCTTTGTAACTCGAGAGGAACCCCAAATTTCCTGCTGCAATTCTAGAAAAACCAGGAGATCCTCCCCTCAAAACGTGATGAGCCCCTTTTCTGCTGCTGCGTCCAGAGAGGAATCCCACCTTCCTTCTTGAGCCACGAAAGGGTCCTTGACACCCATGAAGAAACTCCAGAGGTTCCCCGACATACCCGTCTCCACTCAAGAGGAATTCCCAGTCTCCCGCCACAACTCAAGAAGAGCCCAGGTTTTCCCTCCTCATCTCGAGATGAGGGTCCATTTCCCTGCTTCGTCGGCAAAGGAATCCCGGTGTTGCTGTCGCGCCTCAAGAGAAGGCGGTCTGCACTTGACACATGAGAGGAACTCCAGGGGTCTGCCACCATTCCAAAAGACCCCGATGTCCAATCCACTCCAGATACACCTGACTCCCCTGCATTGACTCGACGGTCTCCCCAAGGATTGTCTCAAAACACGATGACAGATGTGACGGCCCTGTGGCACCTCAAGAGAAAGCCACCCATCCCTATGTCAACTCGACAGGAAGCCTGACACTGCCTTCCCAGCTCGAGAGCAGAGTGGACTTGGATGTCTCTGCACGAGACGAGGCCTGACTCCACTGTGGAAACTCCAGAGCATCCCCGAGACGCTTGTCAGCATTCAAGAGAAACCCTGAGGTACCGGCCTCAACTCCAGATGAGGACCTCGGCCCTGGCAGGGACTGGAGGAACCTTGAGAGGCCACTTGCAACTCGCATGGAGACTAGACTTTTAGGAGGCAGACAAGTGTGTCCCTGAGGTCCCCAGTGTAACTCAAGAGGAACCCCAAATTTCCTGCCGCAACATGAAAAAACCAGGAAATTCTCCTCAACTCAGGATGAGGCCCATTTCTGCTGTGGCGTCTCGAGAGTAATCCCACCTTCCTTCTTGAGCCTCGAAAGGGTCCTTGACACCCTGGAGGCAACTCAAGAAGGTCCCCGACATACACGTCTCCACTCCACAGGAACACCGAGCATCCCATCACAACTAAAGTAGAGCCTTGGTTTTCCCTCCTCATCTCGAAATGAGGGTCTATTTCCCTGCTTCATTGGGAAAGGAATCCCGGCATTCCTGTCACAACTCAAGAGGAGGTGGTTTCAATTTGACACTCGAGAGGAACTCTAGGGGTCTTGCCACCATTCCAAAAGACCCTGATATACAAATCCACTCCAGATACATCTGACTCCCTGTCACTGATTTGACGGTCACCCCGAGGATATACTCAAAACACGATGGCAGGTGTGACAGCTCTGTGGCACCTCGAGAGAAAGCCACCAATCTATATGGCAACTCGACAGAAAGCGTGACACTGCTTTTCCTGCAAGAGGAGAGAGGACTTGCATGTTTTCACATGAAACGAGGCCTGACTCCCTTGTGGAAACTCCAGAGGAACCGCAGGATCCATGTCAGCACTGGAGAGGAAACCTGAGGCACCGGCCTCTTCTCCAGATAAGGACCTAGGGTTCCGGCAGGAACCTTATTCTGGAGAGGAATCCCGAGAGGACACTCACAACTCGCATGGAGACTGGACTTTCCTGAGAACACAAGAGTGGGTCCCTGAGGTCCCCATCGTAACTTGAGAGAAACACCAAGTTTCCTGCTGCAACTGGCGGAAAACAAGGCGATTCTCCCCTGCAGGCAAGATGAGGCCCTTTTTCGCTGTGGTGTCTCTAGAGAAAGCCCACCTTCCCTCTTGAGCCTCGAAAGGGTCCTTAAGACCCTGGAGGCAACTCAAGAAGGTCCCCGACATATCCATCTCCATTCGAGAGGAATACCAAGGGTCCTGCCACAACTCAAGTAGAGCCCTGCTTTTCCCTCCTCATCTCGAGATGAAGGTCCACTTCCCTGCTTCGTTGGGAAAGGAATCCCAGCGTTCCCGTCCTACCTCAAGAGGAGGCAGTCTCAACTTGACACTCTAGAGTAACTCCAGGGGTTGTGCCACCATTTCAAAAGACCCTGATGTCCCAATCCATTCCAGATACACCTGACTCCCAGTCACTGACTCAACGGTCACCCCGAGGATCGACTCAAAACACGATGGCAGGTGTGACAGCTCTGTGGCACCTCAAGAGAAAGTCACTGATCCATATGTCAACTCCACAGGAAGCCTGACCCTGCTTTTCCTGCTTGAGAGGAGAGTGGACTTGCATGTCTTCACACGAAACAAGGCCTGACTCCCCTGTGGAAACTCCAGAGGAACTGTGAAATCCATGTCAGCACTGGAGAGGAAACCTCAGGTATCAGCGTCTACTCCAGATGAGGTCCTCGGCCCCGGCAGGGACTGGAGAGGAATTCCAAGGGGCCCCTCGCAACTCACATGGAAACTGGACTTTCCTGAGGACACATGATCGGGTCCCTGAGGTCCCCTTCGTAACTCAAGTGGAACCCCCACTTTCCTGCTGCAACTCGAGAAAAACCAGGAGATTCTCCCCTCAAAGAGAGATGAGGCCGTTTTCCACTCGGCATCTCGAGAAAAATCCCACCTTCCCTCCTGAGCTGCGAAAGGGTCCTTGACACCCTTAAGGCAACTCAAGAGGTTACCCTATATACCTGTCTTCACTCGAGAAGAATTCCCAGTCTCCTGCCCCAACACAAGAAGCGCGCAGGTTTTCCCTCCTCACCTCGCAATGAGGGTCAATATCCCTGGTTCGTTGGAAAAGGAATCCCGGATTTTCCGTCACACCTCAAGAGGAGGCGGTCTCAATTTGACTCTCGTGAGGAACTCCAGGTGTCTTGCCACCATTCCATAAGACTCTGATGTCCCAATCCATTCCAGATACACTTGTCTCCCCTGCACTGATTGGATGGTCACCCTGAGGATCAACTCAAAACACGGTGGCAGGTGGGACAGCCCTGTGACACCTCGAGAGAAAGCCATCGATCCCTATGTCAACTCGACCAGAAGCCTGACACTGCTTTTCCAGCTTGAGCGGAGAGCAGACTTGGATGTCGCCACAGGAGATGAGGCCTGACTCCCTTGTGGAAACTCCAGAGGAACCCCGAGATCCTTGTCAGCACTGGAGAGGAAACTTGAGGTTTTGGCCTCAACTCCAGATGAAGACCTCGGCACCAGCAGCGACTGCAGAGGAATCCCGAGAGGTCCCTTGCAGCTTGCATGGAGGCTGGACTTTCCTGAAGACACACGATCATGTCCCTGAGTTCCCCATCATAACTCAAGAGGAAGCCCAATTTTTCTTCTGGAACTCGAGAAAAACCAGGAGATTCTCCCTTCAACACGAGATGAGGCCCTTTTCGGCTGCAGCATCTCAAGAGAAATCTCACCTTCTCTCTTGAGCGTCGAAAGGATCCTTGAACCCCTAGAGGCACCTCAAGAAGTTCCCCGACATACCCGATGCCAGCTGAAGGGAACACCGAGGGTCCTGCAACAACCCAAGAAGAGCTCCGGTTTTCTCTCCTCATCTCGAGATGAGGGTCCATTTCCCTGCTTTGTCTGGGAAAGGAATCCTGGCGTTCATGTTGAACCTCAAGAGGAGATGGTCTCAACCTGACACTCGAGTGGAACTCCAGCGGTCGTGCCACTATTCCAAAAGACCCCGATGTCCCAATCCACACCAGATACACCTGCCTCCACTGCACTGACTCGACGGTTACCACGAGGATCGACTCAAAACACTATGGCATGTGTGACAGCCCAGTTGCACCTCGAGATAAAGCCACTGATCCTTATGTCAGCATGACAGGCAGTGTGACACTGCTTTTCCAGCTTGAGAGGAGAGCAGACTTGCATGTTTCCACACGAGACAAGGCCTGACTTCCCTGTGGAATCTCCAGAGGAACCCCGAGATCCATGTCAGCACTGGAGAGGAAACCTGAGTTTTTGGCCTCAACTCCAGAGGAGGACCTCGTCTCCGGCAGCGACTACAGAGAATCTGGAGAGGTGCCTCGTAACTCACATGGTGAGTGGACTTTCTTGAGGACACACGATCGGGTCCCTGAGGTCCCCGTCCTAACTCGAGAGGAAGCCCAAGTTTCCTGCCGCCCTTTTCCACTGTGGCATCTCGAGAGAAATCTCACCTTCCCTCTTGAGCCTCGAAAGGATATTGACACCCTTGAGGCAACTGAAGATTGTCCCCGACATATCCGTCTCCACTGGAGAGGAACACAGAGCATCCTGCCAGAGCTCAAGAAGAGCCCCAGCTTTCCCTCCTCATCTCGAGATGAAGGTCCATTTCCCTGCTTCGTTGGGAAAGGAATCGGGGCGTTCCTGTAGCACCTCAAGGGGAGGCGGTCCCAACATGACACTCGAGAGGAACTCCAGGGGTCGTCTTTTGGCCCCCATTCCAAAAGACCCCGATGTCCCATACCACTCCAGATACACCCGACTCCCCTGTACTGACTTGACAGTCACACTGAGGATCGACTCAAAACACGATGGCAGGTGTGACCGCCCTTTGTCATCTCAAGAGAAAGCCACCGATCCCTATGCCAACTCGACAGGAAGCCTGACACTGCTTTTCCTGCTCGACAGGAGAGCGGATGTATGTGTCTCCACATGAGAAGAGGCCTGACTCCCCTGTGGAACTTCCAGAGGAACCCCGAGATTCATGTCAGCAATGAAGTGGAAACCTGTGGTTCCAGCCTCAACTCAAGATGAGGACCTCTGCCCCAGCAGCAACTGCAGAAGAATCCCGAGAGGCCCCTCGCAACTTGCATGGAGACTGGACTTTCCTGAGGCCACACGAGCGGGTCCCTGAAGTTCCCGTCTTAACTCCAGAGGAACCCCAAATTTCCTGCCGCAACTAGAGAAAATCCAGGAGATTCTCTCCTCAAAGCGAGATGAGGCCCTTTTCCGCTGCAGCATCTCAAGAGAAATCCCACCTTCCCTCTTGAGCGTCGAAAGGGTCCTTGACACCCTTGAGGCAACTCAAGAAGTTCCCCAACATACCCGTCTCCACTCAAGAGGAACACCGAGGGTCCTGGCACAACTCAAGAAGAGCCCCTGTTGGGGTCCAGCTCTGGTGGATCCAGGGAATTCGAAGCAGGGACAGCGTTGGCGAGGAAAAAACTTATTGATTTATAAATATAAGATTATATTAGGAAGAAATAGTGAAGTAGGAAAATTAAGTGGAGAAAAGAGGCTGAATAACTTGGTTTACATGGAAAGCCAGTAAAGTTTCAGACAAGGAACTTGCACCATCTAAGTTAGGCCACTGGAATCCGTTTGAATATCAGAGAGTGCTCCGACTTGGGCTCTCTCTCTTATGAATCTTAGCAGCCAGGGCAAGTAAGTAGACATGACGACCCTCCACGCCCCAGATGGGAATTCAGCCTGAAATTAGAGTAAAGAGGAGACACGGGGGAAACCAGTCCAGTGATGGCCCACCCTCTATTGTCCTTCAAGGCCTTTTATACTTTTGATTATACATAGAGATCAATGGGCAATACAAAGTTATGCAGCATTAGCAGCCCAGACTCTTATCAAAACCAGGCTTTTCTCTCTGCATACAAGTCTTACGTGATTTACATCATTTTCTGGCCAAAAGTGCCAAGTAACATTTTACAGCCTTTTTTTCTGATAAGGGTTTGTCAACCAGAAGACTTATTTGTGTTGTTCTTCCCAAAGTCTGCTGCCACTCTCAGAAAACAGTAAATAAACTTACATTTTTACATAGCAAGGACACAAGAGGAGTGCAGTGATATATAACAAAGAGAAAAGTAGTTAACTCAAAAGTCTAGTGTTGCTAACATCAAAACTACTATATATCTTTTTCCATATCCCGTTTACATTGATTAACATTCTCCCAGGTGCCTAAAAGATAAAGAATATGGAGGCCTGGCCGTAATCATTCAGTCAACAGTGAAAACCCGTCACCAGTATGATTTTTAGCTCTTTAGAAAAGGCTCTGTATCTTTAAGATGCTTTAAGCTTTGTGCCTCTCACGGTTGGGGGGCTGCAAGCAATTCACAAAGTGTAAGAGGTCCGGGGGAACCTGTTAGGCAAGCTAGAGAGCTATCAGAGGGGGTTTGAGCTGAAACATCCCTTTCAAAAACAGAAGACTAAAGCTCTGAGTTAACTTTTTTTCAGAGAATGCCGGAAGAGTGGAAAAGCAGGCAGATTCTTATTTTTTGGGGTACATGCACAGGAAATACCAGGAGGAAAACCTGAGGTCTGATTAGCCTTGCCATCAGATCTCTGCCACATGACCTTGTCACAGGTGGAAGTCCTCAGGCTGGCCCCTGACAAGCCTGATTTTCCCTCCTCATCTCGAGATGAGGGGCCATTTCCCTGCTTCGTTGGGAAAGAATCCTGGCATTCCCGTCGCACCTCAAGAGGAGGCGGTCTCAACTTGACACTCGAGAGGAACTCCAGGGGTCATGCCACCATTCCAAAAATCCCCGAAGTCCCAATCCACTCCAGATACACCTGATTCCCTTGCATTACTAGACGGTTACCCCGAGTATTGATTCAAAACACGATGGCAATTGTGATAGCCCTATGGCACCCAGAGAGAAAGACACTGATCCCTATGTCAACTGGACAGGAAGCCTGACACTTCTTTTACAGCTCTGGAGGAGAGTGGCCTTGTATGTCTCCACATGAGACGAGGCCTGACTCCCCTGTGGAAACTTCACATGAACCCCGAGATCCATGTGAGCACTGGAGAGGAACCGTGAGGTTCCAGCCTCAACTCCAGATGAGGACGTCAGCCCCAGCATCGACTGTAGAGGAATCCCAAGAAGCCCCTCACAACTCACACGGAGTCTGGACATTCCTGAGGCCACACGAGCGGGTCCCTCAAGTCTCCATCTTAATTCGAGAGGAACCCTAAGTTTTCTGCCACAACTCAAGAAAAACCAGGAGATTCTCCCCTCAATGCGAGAGAGACCCTTTTCCTCTGTGGAGTCTTGAGAGAAATCCCACCTTCCCTCTTGNATCAGCATTGGAGAGGAAAACTGAGGTGCCGGTCTCAACTCCAGATGAGGACCTCGGTTCCCGCAGTGACAGCAGAGGGATTCCAAGAGGCCCCTCGCAACTCACATGGAGACTGGACTTTCCTGAAGACACACGAGCGGGTCCCTGAGGTCTCCATCATAACTCGAGAGAAACACCAAGTTTCCTGCCACAACTGGAGAAAAACCAGGAGATTCTCCCCTCCAGGCAAGATGAGGCCCTTTTTCACTGTGGCGTATCGACAGAAATCCCAACTGCCCTCTTCAGCCTCGAAGGGTCATTGAGAACCTTGAGGCAATTCCAGAAGGTTCCTGACATACCCGTCTCCACTCGAGAAAAACACCGGGGGTTCCACCACAACTAAAGAAGAGCCCCAGTTTTCCGTCCTCATCTCACGATCAAGGTCCATTTCCCTGCTTTGTCACGAAATGAATCCCTGTGTTCCCGTCGCACCTCAAGAGGAGGAATCTCAACATTACACTCGAGAGGAACTCCAGGGGTCTGCCACCATTCCAAAAGACCCCGATGTCCAATCCACTCCAGATACACCTGACTCCCCTGCATTGACTCGACGGTCTCCCTGAGGATTGTCTCAAAACATGATGACAGGTGTGACAGCCCTGTGGCACCTCGAGAGAAAGCCACCCATCCCTATGTCAACTCGACAGGAAGCCTGACACTGCCTTCCCAGCTCAAGAGGAGAGGAGACTTGGATGTCTCCACACGAGATGAGGCCTGACTCCCCTGTGGAAACCTGAGAGGATCCCCGAGACCCTTGTCAGCATTCGAGAGGAACCCTGAGGTACTGGCCTCAAATCCAGATGAGGACCTCGGCCCTGGCAGGGACTGGAGGAATCTCGAGAGGCCACTTGCAACTCGCATGGAGACTGGACTTTTCGGAGGCAGACAAGCGTGTCTCTGAGGGACCCATCATAACTTGAGAGGAACCCCAAATTTCCTGCCTCAACATGAAAAAATCAGGAGATTCTCATCAACTCAGGATGAGGCCCATTTCTGCTGTGGCATCTCGAGAATAATCCCACCTTCTTTCCTGAGCCTTGAAAGGGTCCTTGACACCCTGGAGGCAACTCAAGAAGGTCCCCGACATACCTGTCTCCTCTCCACAGGAACACCGAGCATCCTGCCACAACTAAGGTAGAGCCCTGGATTTCCCTACTCATCTCGAGATGAGGGTCTATTTCCCTGCTTCATTGGGAAAGGAATCCTGGCATTCCCGTCACAACTCAAGAGGAGGCAGTCTCAACTTGACACTCGAGAGGAACTCCAGGGGTCTTGCCACCATTCCAAAAGACCCTGATATCCCAGTCCACTCCAGATACACCTGACCCCCTGTCCCTGATTCGGTGATCACCCCGAGGATAGACACAAAACACGATGGCAGGTGTGACAGCTCTGTGGCACCTCGAGAGAAAGCCTTCGATCCATATGGCAACTCGACAGAAAGCTTGACACTGCTTTTCCTGCAAAAGGAGAGAGGACTTGCATGTTTTCACACAAAACGAGGCCTGACTCCCCTGTGGAAACTCCAGAGGAACCACGGGATCCATGTCAGCACTGGAGAGGAAACCTGAGGTACTGGCCTCAACTCCAGATAAGGACCTAGGGTTCCCGCAGGGACTGGAGAGGACCCCGAGAGGCCTCTTGCAACTTGCATGGAGACTGGACTTTCCTGAGAGCACAAGAGCGGGTCCCTGAGGTCCCCGTCGTAACTCGAGAGAAACGCCAAGTTTCCTGCCGCAACTGGCGAAAAACAAGGAGATTCTTCCCTCCAGGCAAGATGAGGCCCTTTTTCGCTGTGGCAACTCGAGAGAAATCCCACCTTCCCCTTGAGCCTCGAAGGGTCATTGAGAACCTTGAGGCAACTCCAGAAGGTCCACGACATACCCATCTCCACTTGGGAGAAACACCGAGGGTCCTGCCACAACTCAAGGAGAGCCCCTGTTTTCGCTCCTCATCTCGCCATGAGGGTCCACTTCTCTGCTTCATCGGGAAAGGAATCCTGGCGTTCTGGTCACACAAGAGGAGGCAGTCTCACCTTGACACTCGAGAGGAACTCCAGGGGCTGTGACACTATTCCAAAAACCCCGATGTCTCAATCCACTCCAGATACATCTGTTTCCCCTGCACTGACTCGATGGTCACCCCGAGGATATACTCAAAACACGATGGCCGGTGTGAGAGCCTTGTGGCACCACTAGAGAAAGCCAGCAATCCTTATGTCAACTCGACAGGAAGCCTGACACTGCTTTTCTAGTTCTAGAGGAGAGTGGACTTGAATGTCTTCACAAGAGATGATGCCTGACTTCCCTGTGGAAACTCCAGAGTAACTGTGAGATCCATGTCAGCATTGGAGAGGAATACTGAGGTAACGTCCTCAACTACAGATGAGGACCTCGGCTCCAGCAGGGACTGGAGAGGAATCCTGAGAGGTCCCTCACAACTCTCATGAGGACTGGATTTTCCTGAGGCCACATAGGCGGGTTACTGAGGTTCCCTTTGTAACTCGAGAGGAACCCCAAATTTCCTGCTGCAATTCTAGAAAAACCAGGAGATCCTCCCCTCAAAACGTGATGAGCCCCTTTTCTGCTGCTGCGTCCAGAGAGGAATCCCACCTTCCTTCTTGAGCCACGAAAGGGTCCTTGACACCCATGAAGAAACTCCAGAGGTTCCCCGACATACCCGTCTCCACTCAAGAGGAATTCCCAGTCTCCCGCCACAACTCAAGAAGAGCCCAGGTTTTCCCTCCTCATCTCGAGATGAGGGTCCATTTCCCTGCTTCGTCGGCAAAGGAATCCCGGTGTTGCTGTCGCGCCTCAAGAGAAGGCGGTCTGCACTTGACACATGAGAGGAACTCCAGGGGTCTGCCACCATTCCAAAAGACCCCGATGTCCAATCCACTCCAGATACACCTGACTCCCCTGCATTGACTCGACGGTCTCCCCAAGGATTGTCTCAAAACACGATGACAGATGTGACGGCCCTGTGGCACCTCAAGAGAAAGCCACCCATCCCTATGTCAACTCGACAGGAAGCCTGACACTGCCTTCCCAGCTCGAGAGCAGAGTGGACTTGGATGTCTCTGCACGAGACGAGGCCTGACTCCACTGTGGAAACTCCAGAGCATCCCCGAGACGCTTGTCAGCATTCAAGAGAAACCCTGAGGTACCGGCCTCAACTCCAGATGAGGACCTCGGCCCTGGCAGGGACTGGAGGAACCTTGAGAGGCCACTTGCAACTCGCATGGAGACTAGACTTTTAGGAGGCAGACAAGTGTGTCCCTGAGGTCCCCAGTGTAACTCAAGAGGAACCCCAAATTTCCTGCCGCAACATGAAAAAACCAGGAAATTCTCCTCAACTCAGGATGAGGCCCATTTCTGCTGTGGCGTCTCGAGAGTAATCCCACCTTCCTTCTTGAGCCTCGAAAGGGTCCTTGACACCCTGGAGGCAACTCAAGAAGGTCCCCGACATACACGTCTCCACTCCACAGGAACACCGAGCATCCCATCACAACTAAAGTAGAGCCTTGGTTTTCCCTCCTCATCTCGAAATGAGGGTCTATTTCCCTGCTTCATTGGGAAAGGAATCCCGGCATTCCTGTCACAACTCAAGAGGAGGTGGTTTCAATTTGACACTCGAGAGGAACTCTAGGGGTCTTGCCACCATTCCAAAAGACCCTGATATACAAATCCACTCCAGATACATCTGACTCCCTGTCACTGATTTGACGGTCACCCCGAGGATATACTCAAAACACGATGGCAGGTGTGACAGCTCTGTGGCACCTCGAGAGAAAGCCACCAATCTATATGGCAACTCGACAGAAAGCGTGACACTGCTTTTCCTGCAAGAGGAGAGAGGACTTGCATGTTTTCACATGAAACGAGGCCTGACTCCCTTGTGGAAACTCCAGAGGAACCGCAGGATCCATGTCAGCACTGGAGAGGAAACCTGAGGCACCGGCCTCTTCTCCAGATAAGGACCTAGGGTTCCGGCAGGAACCTTATTCTGGAGAGGAATCCCGAGAGGACACTCACAACTCGCATGGAGACTGGACTTTCCTGAGAACACAAGAGTGGGTCCCTGAGGTCCCCATCGTAACTTGAGAGAAACACCAAGTTTCCTGCTGCAACTGGCGGAAAACAAGGCGATTCTCCCCTGCAGGCAAGATGAGGCCCTTTTTCGCTGTGGTGTCTCTAGAGAAAGCCCACCTTCCCTCTTGAGCCTCGAAAGGGTCCTTAAGACCCTGGAGGCAACTCAAGAAGGTCCCCGACATATCCATCTCCATTCGAGAGGAATACCAAGGGTCCTGCCACAACTCAAGTAGAGCCCTGCTTTTCCCTCCTCATCTCGAGATGAAGGTCCACTTCCCTGCTTCGTTGGGAAAGGAATCCCAGCGTTCCCGTCCTACCTCAAGAGGAGGCAGTCTCAACTTGACACTCTAGAGTAACTCCAGGGGTTGTGCCACCATTTCAAAAGACCCTGATGTCCCAATCCATTNAGGTCCACTTCCCTGCTTCGTTGGGAAAGGAATCCCAGCGTTCCCGTCCTACCTCAAGAGGAGGCAGTCTCAACTTGACACTCTAGAGTAACTCCAGGGGTTGTGCCACCATTTCAAAAGACCCTGATGTCCCAATCCATTCCAGATACACCTGACTCCCAGTCACTGACTCAACGGTCACCCCGAGGATCGACTCAAAACACGATGGCAGGTGTGACAGCTCTGTGGCACCTCAAGAGAAAGTCACTGATCCATATGTCAACTCCACAGGAAGCCTGACCCTGCTTTTCCTGCTTGAGAGGAGAGTGGACTTGCATGTCTTCACACGAAACAAGGCCTGACTCCCCTGTGGAAACTCCAGAGGAACTGTGAAATCCATGTCAGCACTGGAGAGGAAACCTCAGGTATCAGCGTCTACTCCAGATGAGGTCCTCGGCCCCGGCAGGGACTGGAGAGGAATTCCAAGGGGCCCCTCGCAACTCACATGGAAACTGGACTTTCCTGAGGACACATGATCGGGTCCCTGAGGTCCCCTTCGTAACTCAAGTGGAACCCCCACTTTCCTGCTGCAACTCGAGAAAAACCAGGAGATTCTCCCCTCAAAGAGAGATGAGGCCGTTTTCCACTCGGCATCTCGAGAAAAATCCCACCTTCCCTCCTGAGCTGCGAAAGGGTCCTTGACACCCTTAAGGCAACTCAAGAGGTTACCCTATATACCTGTCTTCACTCGAGAAGAATTCCCAGTCTCCTGCCCCAACACAAGAAGCGCGCAGGTTTTCCCTCCTCACCTCGCAATGAGGGTCAATATCCCTGGTTCGTTGGAAAAGGAATCCCGGATTTTCCGTCACACCTCAAGAGGAGGCGGTCTCAATTTGACTCTCGTGAGGAACTCCAGGTGTCTTGCCACCATTCCATAAGACTCTGATGTCCCAATCCATTCCAGATACACTTGTCTCCCCTGCACTGATTGGATGGTCACCCTGAGGATCAACTCAAAACACGGTGGCAGGTGGGACAGCCCTGTGACACCTCGAGAGAAAGCCATCGATCCCTATGTCAACTCGACCAGAAGCCTGACACTGCTTTTCCAGCTTGAGCGGAGAGCAGACTTGGATGTCGCCACAGGAGATGAGGCCTGACTCCCTTGTGGAAACTCCAGAGGAACCCCGAGATCCTTGTCAGCACTGGAGAGGAAACTTGAGGTTTTGGCCTCAACTCCAGATGAAGACCTCGGCACCAGCAGCGACTGCAGAGGAATCCCGAGAGGTCCCTTGCAGCTTGCATGGAGGCTGGACTTTCCTGAAGACACACGATCATGTCCCTGAGTTCCCCATCATAACTCAAGAGGAAGCCCAATTTTTCTTCTGGAACTCGAGAAAAACCAGGAGATTCTCCCTTCAACACGAGATGAGGCCCTTTTCGGCTGCAGCATCTCAAGAGAAATCTCACCTTCTCTCTTGAGCGTCGAAAGGATCCTTGAACCCCTAGAGGCACCTCAAGAAGTTCCCCGACATACCCGATGCCAGCTGAAGGGAACACCGAGGGTCCTGCAACAACCCAAGAAGAGCTCCGGTTTTCTCTCCTCATCTCGAGATGAGGGTCCATTTCCCTGCTTTGTCTGGGAAAGGAATCCTGGCGTTCATGTTGAACCTCAAGAGGAGATGGTCTCAACCTGACACTCGAGTGGAACTCCAGCGGTCGTGCCACTATTCCAAAAGACCCCGATGTCCCAATCCACACCAGATACACCTGCCTCCACTGCACTGACTCGACGGTTACCACGAGGATCGACTCAAAACACTATGGCATGTGTGACAGCCCAGTTGCACCTCGAGATAAAGCCACTGATCCTTATGTCAGCATGACAGGCAGTGTGACACTGCTTTTCCAGCTTGAGAGGAGAGCAGACTTGCATGTTTCCACACGAGACAAGGCCTGACTTCCCTGTGGAATCTCCAGAGGAACCCCGAGATCCATGTCAGCACTGGAGAGGAAACCTGAGTTTTTGGCCTCAACTCCAGAGGAGGACCTCGTCTCCGGCAGCGACTACAGAGAATCTGGAGAGGTGCCTCGTAACTCACATGGTGAGTGGACTTTCTTGAGGACACACGATCGGGTCCCTGAGGTCCCCGTCCTAACTCGAGAGGAAGCCCAAGTTTCCTGCCGCCCTTTTCCACTGTGGCATCTCGAGAGAAATCTCACCTTCCCTCTTGAGCCTCGAAAGGATATTGACACCCTTGAGGCAACTGAAGATTGTCCCCGACATGTCCGTCTCCACTGGAGAGGAACACAGAGCATCCTGCCAGAGCTCAAGAAGAGCCCCAGCTTTCCCTCCTCATCTCGAGATGAAGGTCCATTTCCCTGCTTCGTTGGGAAAGGAATCGGGGCGTTCCTGTAGCACCTCAAGGGGAGGCGGTCCCAACATGACACTCGAGAGGAACTCCAGGGGTCGTCTTTTGGCCCCCATTCCAAAAGACCCCGATGTCCCATACCACTCCAGATACACCCGACTCCCCTGTACTGACTTGACAGTCACACTGAGGATCGACTCAAAACACGATGGCAGGTGTGACCGCCCTTTGTCATCTCAAGAGAAAGCCACCGATCCCTATGCCAACTCGACAGGAAGCCTGACACTGCTTTTCCTGCTCGACAGGAGAGCGGATGTATGTGTCTCCACATGAGAAGAGGCCTGACTCCCCTGTGGAAATTCCAGAGGAACCCCGAGATTCATGTCAGCAATGAAGTGGAAACCTGTGGTTCCAGCCTCAACTCAAGATGAGGACCTCTGCCCCAGCAGCAACTGCAGAAGAATCCCGAGAGGCCCCTCGCAACTTGCATGGAGACTGGACTTTCCTGAGGCCACACGAGCGGGTCCCTGAAGTTCCCGTCTTAACTCCAGAGGAACCCCAAATTTCCTGCCGCAACTAGAGAAAATCCAGGAGATTCTCTCCTCAAAGCGAGATGAGGCCCTTTTCCGCTGCAGCATCTCAAGAGAAATCCCACCTTCCCTCTTGAGCGTCGAAAGGGTCCTTGACACCCTTGAGGCAACTCAAGAAGTTCCCCAACATACCCGTCTCCACTCAAGAGGAACACCGAGGGTCCTGGCACAACTCAAGAAGAGCCCCTGTTGGGGTCCAGCTCTGGTGGATCCAGGGAATTCGAAGCAGGGACAGCGTTGGCGAGGAAAAAACTTATTGATTTATAAATATAAGATTATATTAGGAAGAAATAGTGAAGTAGGAAAATTAAGTGGAGAAAAGAGGCTGAATAACTTGGTTTACATGGAAAGCCAGTAAAGTTTCAGACAAGGAACTTGCACCATCTAAGTTAGGCCACTGGAATCCGTTTGAATATCAGAGAGTGCTCCGACTTGGGCTCTCTCTCTTATGAATCTTAGCAGCCAGGGCAAGTAAGTAGACATGACGACCCTCCACGCCCCAGATGGGAATTCAGCCTGAAATTAGAGTAAAGAGGAGACACGGGGGAAACCAGTCCAGTGATGGCCCACCCTCTATTGTCCTTCAAGGCCTTTTATACTTTTGATTATACATAGAGATCAATGGGCAATACAAAGTTATGCAGCATTAGCAGCCCAGACTCTTATCAAAACCAGGCTTTTCTCTCTGCATACAAGTCTTACGTGATTTACATCATTTTCTGGCCAAAAGTGCCAAGTAACATTTTACAGCCTTTTTTTCTGATAAGGGTTTGTCAACCAGAAGACTTATTTGTGTTGTTCTTCCCAAAGTCTGCTGCCACTCTCAGAAAACAGTAAATAAACTTACATTTTTACATAGCAAGGACACAAGAGGAGTGCAGTGATATATAACAAAGAGAAAAGTAGTTAACTCAAAAGTCTAGTGTTGCTAACATCAAAACTACTATATATCTTTTTCCATATCCCGTTTACATTGATTAACATTCTCCCAGGTGCCTAAAAGATAAAGAATATGGAGGCCTGGCCGTAATCATTCAGTCAACAGTGAAAACCCGTCACCAGTATGATTTTTAGCTCTTTAGAAAAGGCTCTGTATCTTTAAGATGCTTTAAGCTTTGTGCCTCTCACGGTTGGGGGGCTGCAAGCAATTCACAAAGTGTAAGAGGTCCGGGGGAACCTGTTAGGCAAGCTAGAGAGCTATCAGAGGGGGTTTGAGCTGAAACATCCCTTTCAAAAACAGAAGACTAAAGCTCTGAGTTAACTTTTTTTCAGAGAATGCCGGAAGAGTGGAAAAGCAGGCAGATTCTTATTTTTTGGGGTACATGCACAGGAAATACCAGGAGGAAAACCTGAGGTCTGATTAGCCTTGCCATCAGATCTCTGCCACATGACCTTGTCACAGGTGGAAGTCCTCAGGCTGGCCCCTGACAAGCCTGATTTTCCCTCCTCATCTCGAGATGAGGGGCCATTTCCCTGCTTCGTTGGGAAAGAATCCTGGCATTCCCGTCGCACCTCAAGAGGAGGCGGTCTCAACTTGACACTCGAGAGGAACTCCAGGGGTCATGCCACCATTCCAAAAATCCCCGAAGTCCCAATCCACTCCAGATACACCTGATTCCCTTGCATTACTAGACGGTTACCCCGAGTATTGATTCAAAACACGATGGCAATTGTGATAGCCCTATGGCACCCAGAGAGAAAGACACTGATCCCTATGTCAACTGGACAGGAAGCCTGACACTTCTTTTACAGCTCTGGAGGAGAGTGGCCTTGTATGTCTCCACATGAGACGAGGCCTGACTCCCCTGTGGAAACTTCACATGAACCCCGAGATCCATGTGAGCACTGGAGAGGAACCGTGAGGTTCCAGCCTCAACTCCAGATGAGGACGTCAGCCCCAGCATCGACTGTAGAGGAATCCCAAGAAGCCCCTCACAACTCACACGGAGTCTGGACATTCCTGAGGCCACACGAGCGGGTCCCTCAAGTCTCCATCTTAATTCGAGAGGAACCCTAAGTTTTCTGCCACAACTCAAGAAAAACCAGGAGATTCTCCCCTCAATGCGAGAGAGACCCTTTTCCTCTGTGGAGTCTTGAGAGAAATCCCACCTTCCCTCTTGCGTCTCAAAAGGGTCCTTGACACCCTTGAGGTAACTCAAGAAGTTCCCCAGCATACCCGTCTCTACTCAAGAGGAACACCAAGGGTCCCGCCACAACTCAGGAAGAGCCACGGTTTTTCCTCCTCATCTTGAGATGAGGGTCCATTTCCCTGCTTCGTCAGGAAAGGAATCCCAGCATTCCTGTTGGGACTTAAGAGGAGGCGGTTTCAACTTGACACTTGAGAGGAACTCCAGGGGTCGTGGCACCATTCCAAAAGACCCCGATGTCCCAATCCACTCCAGATACACCTGACTGCCTGCACTGACTCAATGGTCACCCTGAGCGTTGACTCAAAACACGATGGCAGTTGTGACAGCCCTGTGGCACCTTGAGAGAAAGCCACTGATGCTTAAGTCAACTGGACAGGAAGCCTGACAATGCTTTTACAGCTCGAGAGGAGAGTGGATTGCATGTCTCCACATGAGACGAGGCCTGATTCCATGTGGAAATTCCAGAGGAACCCCAAAATCCATGTTGGCACTGGAGAGGAACCCTGATGTTCCGGCCTCAACTGTAAATAAGGACTTCGGGTCCGGCAGCAACTGCAGACGAATCCCGAGAGACCCCCTGAAACTCACATGGACACTGGACTTTCCTGAGGCCCCACAAGCGGGTCCCTGAGGTTCCCATCGTAGCTTCATATGAACCCCAAGTATCCTGTTGCAACTCGAAATAAACCAGGAGATTCTCCCTTCAACGCGAGATAAGGCCCTTTTCCACTGCGGCATCTCGAGATAAATCCCATCTTCCCTCTTGAGCCTCAAAAGATGCCTTGACACCCTTGAGCCAATTGAAGAAGTCCACTGACATACCCATCTCCACTCTACAGGAACACCCCGGGTCCTGCCACAACTCAAGAAGATCCCCAGTTTTCCCTCCTCATCTCGAGATGAGGGTCCATTTCCCTGTTTCATCAGGAAAGGAATCCTGGCATTCCCATCACACCTCAAGAGGAGGCGGTCTCAACTTGACACTTGAGAGGAACTCTAGGGGTCGTGCCATCATTCCAAAAGACCCTGATGTCCAAATCCACTCCAGATACACCTGACTCCCCTGCACTCAGTTGGCGATCACCCCGAGGGTTGACTCAAAACACAATGGCAGGTGTGACAGCCCTGTGGCACTTCGAGAGAAAGCCAATGATCCATATGTCAACAGGACAGGAAGCCTGACACTGATTTTCCAGCTCGAGAGGAGGTCTCCAAAGGAGATGAGGCCTGACTCCCCTGTGGAAACTCCAGAGACCCCGAGATCCATATCAGCACTTGAGAGGAAACCTGAGGTTCCGGCCTCAACTCCAGATGAGGACCTCAGCCCCGGTAGTGACTGGAGGGGAATCCCTACAGGCCCCTCGCAACTCGCATGGAGACTGGACTTTTTTGAGACCCCACCAGCGGGTCCCTGAGGTTCCCATTGTAACTCGAGAGGAACCCCATGTTTCCTGCCACAACTCAAGAAAAATCAGGAGATTCTTCCCTCAAGGTGAGATGAGGCCGTTTTCCGCTGTGGCGTCTCAAGAGAAATCCCACCTTCCCTCTTGAGACTCAAAAGGGTCCTTGACACCCATGAGGCAACTGCAGAAGGTCCCTGACATAACCGTCTGCACTCGAGAGGACCACAGAGGGTCCTGCCACAACTCAAGAATAGCCTCGGTTTTCCCCACTTATCCTGAGAGGAGGGTGTATTTCCCTAATTCGTTGGGAAAGGAATCCCGGTGTTCCCGTCGCACCTCAAGAGGAGGCGGTTTCAAATTGACACTCGAGAGGAACTCCAGGGGTCGTGCCACCAATCCAAAAGGCCCGCATGTCCCAGTTCACTCCAGATACACCTGACTCCCCTGCACTGACTCAGCGGTCACCCTGAGGATTGCCTCAAAACACGATGGCAGGTTTGACAGCCCTGTGGGACCTTGAGAGAAAGCCACCGATCCCTATATGAAAATGACAGGAAGACTGACACTGCATTTCCAGCTCGAGAGGAGAGCGGAATTGCATGTCTCCACACGATTCGAGGCCTGACCCTCCTGTGGAAACTCCAGAGGAACCCCAAGATCCATATCAGCACTGGAGAGGAATCCTGAGGTTCTGGCCTCAACTCCAGATGGGGACATCCACCCCAGCAGTGACAGCAGAGGAATTCCGAGAGGCCCATCGCAACTCGCATGCAGAATGGAATTTCCTGCGGCCACACGAGCGGGTCCCACAGTCCCAGTCATAACTCAAGAGGAACCCCAAGTTTCCTGCCGCAACTAGAGAAAAACCAGGAGATTCTCCCCTCAACGCGAGATGAGGCCCTTTTCCACGGCAGTGTCTCGAGAGAAATCCCACCTTCCCTCTTGAGCCTCAAAAGGGTCCTTGACACCCTTGAGGCAACTCAAGAAGTTCCACAACATACCCATCTCCACTCGAGAGGAAGACCGAGGATCCTGCCACAAATCAAGAAGAGCCCCGGTTTTCCCTCCTCATCTCGAGATGAGGGTCCATTTCCCTGCTTCATTGGGAAAGGAATCCCGGTGTTCCCGTAGCACCTCAAGGGGAGGCGGTCCCAACATGACACTCGAGAGGAACTCCAGGGGTCGTCTTTTGGCCCCTATTCCAAAAGACCCCAATGTCCCATTCCTCTCCAGATACACCCGACTCCCCTGTACTGACTTGATGGTCACATTGAGGATCGACTCAAAACACGATGGCAGGTGTGACCGCCCTTTGGCACCTCAAGAGAAAGCCACTGATCCCTATGTCAACTCCACAGGAAGCCTGAGACTGCTTTTCCAGCTCGACAGGAGAGCGGACATGCATGCCTCCACATGAGACGATGCCTGACTCCCCTGTGGAAACTCCAGAGCAGCTCCGAGATCCATGTCAGCACTGGAGTGGAAACCTGAGTTTCTGGCCTCAACTCGAAATGAGGACCTCGGCCCCAGCAGTGACTGCAGAAGAATCCCGAGAGGCCCCTCACAACTCGCATAGAGACTGGACTTTCTTGAGTCCTCGAACGGGTCCTTGAGGTCCCCATCATAACTCGAGAGGAACCCCATATTCCTGCCACAACACAAGAAAAACCAGGAGATTCTCCCCTCAACACGAGATGAAGCCTTTTTCCGCTCTGGCATCTTGAGAGAAATCCCACTTTCCCTCTTGAGCCTCGAAAGGATCGTTGACACACTTGAGGCAACTCAAGAAGGTCCCCGACATACCCGTCTCCAACCTAGAGGCACACCGATGGTCCCGTCACAACTCAAGAAGAGCCCTGGTTTTCCCTCCTCATCTTAAAATGATGGTCCATTTCCCTGCTTCATCGAGAAAAGAATCCCGGCATTCCCATCGCAACTCAAGAGGAACTGGTCTCAACTTGACACTCAAGAGGAAATCCAGGGGTCGTGCCACCATTGCAAAAGACCCCGATTTCCAAAATCCACCCCAGATACACCTGAATCCCCTACACTGACTCGATGGTCACCCCGAGGATCGACTCAAAACACGATGGCAGGTGTGGCAGCCATGTGGCACCTAGAGAGAAGGCCACTGATCCCTATGTCAACTCGACAGGAAGTCTGACACTGCTTTTCCACTTTGATATGAGAGCGGACTTGCATGTCTCCAATGAGATGAGGCCTGACTCCTCCGTGGAATCGCCAGAGGTATCTCGAGATCCATGTAAGCACTGGAGAGGACACCTGAGGTTTCAGCCTCAACTCCACATGAGGACCTGGGCCCTGGCAGCGACTGGAGAGGAATCCTGAGAGGCCTCTTGCAACCCGCATGGAGATTGGGCTTTCCTGAGGCCACATGTCAGGTCCCTGAGATCCCCATTTTAACTTGAGTGGAACCCCAAGTTCCTTCTGCAACTTTAGAAAAACCAGGAGATTTTCTGCTCAGCGTGAGATGTGGCCCTTTTCCGCTGTTGCTTCTCGAGAGGAATCCCACTTTCCCTCTTGAGCCTTGAAAGGGTCATTGACACCCTTGCGGCAACTCAAGAAGGTCCCCGACATACTCATTTCCACTCGACAGGAACACCCAGGGTCCCTCCACAACTCAAGAACTGCCCCGGTTTTCCCCCCTCTTCTCGAGATGAGAGTCAATTTCTCTGCTTAATCACGAAAGGAATCCCGGTGTTCCCGTTGCACCTCAAGAGGAGGCGGTCTAAACTTAACACTTGAGAGGAACTCCAGCTGTAGGGCCACCATTCCAAAAGACCCCGATGTTCCAATCCGCTCCAGATACACCTGATTCCCCTGCACTGACTCGACGGTCACCCCGAGGATCAACTCAAAACACGATGGCAGGTGAGACAGCCTTGTGGCACATTGAGAGAAAGCCACTGATCCCTATGTCAACTCAGCAGGAAACCTGACACAGCTTTTCCAGCTCGAGAGGAGAGCTGACGTGCATGTCTCCACACAAGCCGTGGCCTGACTCCCCTGTGGAAACTCCAGTGGAATCCAAGATCCATGTCAGCACTGGAGAAGAAACCTGATTTTCTGACTTCAACTCCAGATGAGGACCTCCACCTCAGCAGAGACTGCAGAGGAATCCTGAGAGGCCCCTCGCAATTTGCACGGAGACTTGACTTTCCTGTGGCCAATTTGCATTAGATCCCCATTGTAACACTCGAGGAACTTGTCGAGGAACCCCAAGTTTCCTGCCACAACTCAAGAAAAACCAAGAGATTCTCCTCTCAACCTGAGATGAGGCCCTTTTCCACTGCGGCGTCTCGAGAGAAATCCAATCTTCCCTCTTGAGCCTCAAAAGGGTCCTTGACACCATATAGGCAACTCAAGAAGTTCCCTGAAATACCTGTCTCCACTCGAAAGGAACACCGAGTGTCCCGCAAAACTCAAGAAGAGCCCCGGTTTTCCCTCCTCATCTCGAGATGAGGGTCCATGTCCCTGCTTCTTCAGGAAAAGAATCCCGGCATTCTAGTCGCACCTGAAAAGGAGGCAGTGTCAACTTGACCCTCGAGAGCAACTTCAGGGTATCGTGACACCATTCCAAAAGACCCCAATGTCCCAATCCACTCCAGATACACCTGAATCCCCTGCACTGACTTGACGGTCACCCCGAGGATAGACTCAAACATGATGGCAGGTGTGACAGCCTTGTGGCCCCTCGAGACAAAGCCACTATTCCCTATGTTAACTAGAAAAGAAGCCTGACACTGCATTTCCAGCTCGAGAGGAGAGAGGACTTGCATGTCTCCACAAGGGATGAGGCCTGACCCCCATGTGGAATCTCCAGAGGAACCCCTAGATCCATGTCAGCACTGGAGAGGAAACATGAGGTTCCGGCCTCAACTCCAGATGAGGACGTCGTCCTGACAGTGACTCAGAGGAATCCCGAGAGGCCCTTCACAACTCACATGGAGACTGGACTTTCCTGATGTCACACGAGAGAGTCCCTGAGGTCCCTGTCATAACTCGAGAGGAACCCCTACTTTCCTTCTGCAATTCGAGAAAAACCAGGAGACTCTCCCCTCATCACGAGATGAGGCCCTTTTCCACTGTGGCATCTAGAGTGAAATCCCACCTTCCCTCTTGAGCCTCGAAAGGGTCCTTGACACTCTTGATGCAACTCAAGAAGTTCCCTGACATACCCGTCTCCCCTGGAGAGGAACATTGAGGGTCCTGCCACAACTCAGGAAGCGCCCCAGTTTTCCCTTCTCATCTTGAGATGAGGGTCCATTTCCCTGCTTCGTCGGGAGAGGAATCCTGGCATTCCCGTCACACCTCAAGAAGAATCAATCTCAACCTGACACTTGAGAGGAATTCCAGGGGTCGTGACACCATTCCAAAAGACCCCGGTGTCCCAATCCACTGCTGATACACCTGACTCCCCTGCACTGACTGGACGGTCACCCCAAGGATCAACTCAAAACATGATGGTAGGTTGGACAGCCCTGTGGCACCTTGAAAGAAAGTCACCAATCCATATGTCAACTGGCCAGGAAGTCTGACACTGCTTTTCTAGCTAGAGGGGAGAGAGGAAATGCATGTCTCCACACGAGATGAGGCCTAATTCCCCGGTGGAAACTCCAGAGGAACTCCGAGATCTTTGTCAGTATTGAAGAGGAACCCTGAGGTTTTGGCCTCAACTCCTGATGAGGACCTCGCCCTGGCAGCAACTACAGAGGAATCCCGAGAGACCCCTCACAACTCACATGGAGACTAGACTTTCTTGCAGCCACACGAGTGGGTCCCTGAGGTCCCCGTTGTACCTCGAGAGGAACCCCAAGTTTCATGCCACAATTTGAGAAAAAATAGGAGATCCTCCCCTCAATGCGAGATGAGGTCCTTTTCTGCAGTGGTGTCTTCAGAGAAATCCCAAATTTCCTCATGAGCTTCGAAAGGGTCCTTGAAACCCTTGAGACAACTCAAGAAGTTCCCTGACATACCCATCTCCACTCAAGAGAAAGGTCGAGGGTCCCGCCACAATTCAAGAAGAGCCCCGGTTTTCCCTCCTCATCTCGAGATGAGGGTCCATTATCCTGCTTTGTCTGGAAAGGAATCCCAGCGTTCCCGTTTCACCTCAAAAGGAGGGGGTCTCAAATTCACACTCAAGAGGAACTTCAGGTATTGTGACCCCATTCCAAAAAACACCGATGTCCCAATCCACTCAAGATACACCTGACTCTCCTGCAGTGATGTGACGGTCACCCCAAGGATTGACTCAAAACACGAATGCAGGTGTGACAGGCCTGTGGCACCTCCAGAGAAAGCCAGCGATTTTGATGTCAACTCGACAGGAAGCGAGACTCTACTTTTCCAGGTTGAGAGAAGAGAGATCTTGCATGTCTCCACAACATACAAGGCCTGACTCTCCTGTGGAAACTCCAGAGGAACACCGAGATCTATATAAGCCCTGGAGAGGAAACTTGAGGTCCGGCCTCAACTCCAGAGGAGGATCTCGGCCCCAGCAGCGATGGAGAGGAATCCAGAGAGGCCCGTCGCAACTCGCATGGAGACTGGACTTTCCTGAGGCCACACGAGCAGGCCCCTGAGGTCCCCGTTGAAACTCGAGAGGAGCCCTACATTTCCTGCCTCAAACTTGAGAAAAATCATGAGATTTTCCCCTCAAAGCGAGATGAGGCCTTTTCTGCTGTGGCATCTCGAGGGAAATCCTACCTTCACTCTTGAGCCCTGAAAGGGTCCTTGACACCCTTGAGGCAACTCAAGAAGTTCCCCAGCATACCCGTCTCTACTCGAGAGGAACACCAAGGGTCCCGCCACAACTCAAGAAGAGCCACGGTTTTCCCTCCTCATCTCCAGAAGAGAGTCCATTCCCCTGCTTTGTCGGTAAAGAAGTCCTGGTGTTCCCGTCGCACCTCAAGAGGAGGCGGTCTCAAACTGACACTCGAGAGGGACTCCAGGGGTCGTGCCACCATTCCAAAAGACCCTGATGTCCCAATCCACTCCAGATACAACTGACTCCCCTGGACTGACTCGACAGTCACCCCGAGGATCGACTCAAAACACGATGGCAGGTGTGACACCCCTGTGGCACCTCAAGAGAAAGCCACAGATCCCTATGTCAGCTCGACAGGACATAGGGAGCCTGACACTCCTGTTACAGCTTGAGAGGAGAGCGGATTTGTATATCTCCACATGAGACGAGGCCTGATTCCCCTGTAGAAACTCCATAACTACCCCAAGATCGATGTCAGCACTTGAAAGGAAACCTGAGGTTCCGGCCCCAGCTTCAGATGAGGACCAAGTACCAGGCACTGACTGCAGAGGAATACTGAGTGGCCCTTTGCAACTCGCATGGAGACCAGGTGTTCTCAGGCAACACGAGCAGGTCCCTGAAGTCACCGTTGTAAGTCGAGGGGAACCCCAAATTTCCCTCTGCAACTCCAGAAAAACCCATGATTCTCCCCTCAATGCAAGATCAGGCCCTTTTCCGTGGCGGCATCTTGAGAGAAATCCCACCTTCCCTCTTGAACCTGGAAAGGGTACTTGACACCCTTGAGGAAACTCAAGCAGTTCCCCAACATACCCGTCTCCACTTGAGAGGAACCTCGAGGGTCAGGCCACAACTCAAGAAGCGTCCCGTTTTTCCCTCCTCATCTTGAGATGAGGCTCCATTTCCCTGCTTCGTCAGGAGAGGTTCCCGGCTTCCTGTAGCACCTCAAAAGGAGGCAGTCTCAACTTGAAGATCGAGAGGAAGTCCAGGGTTCGTGCCACCATTCCAAACGACCCTGATATTCAAATCCACTCAAGATACACCTGATTCCCCTGCACTGGCTCGACTGTCACCCCGAGTGTGGACTCAAAACACAATGGCACATGTAACAGCCCTGTGGCACCTCAAGAGAAAGCCACAGATTTCTATGTCA
The DNA here is from genome assembly GCA_006410675.1 of Oreotragus oreotragus. Taxonomy (NCBI): domain Eukaryota; kingdom Metazoa; phylum Chordata; class Mammalia; order Artiodactyla; family Bovidae; genus Oreotragus; species Oreotragus oreotragus. The sequence goes on from SJYX01001542.1 coordinate 253,481, forward strand.
ACTCGACAGGCACTTGACACTCCTGTTACAGCTGAAGAAAAAAGCGGACTTGCAGTCTCCACATGAGACAAGACCTGACTCCCCTGTTGAAACTCCATAGGAACCTGGAGATCCATGTCAGCACTGAGAGGAAACCTGAGGTTCTGGCCTCAGCTCCAGATGAGGACATAGGACCCAGCATCGACTGGAGAGGAAACCCAAGAGGCCCCTCACAACTCGCATGGGGACAGGACTTTCCTGAGGCAACATGAGTGGGTACCTGAGGTCCCCGTCTTAACTCGAGGGGAACCACAAGTTTCTCACCAAAACTTGAGAAAAACCCAGAGATTCTCTGCTCAACGTGAGATGAGGAACTTTTCTACAGTCGGCGTCTTGACAGAAATCCCACCTTCCCTCTTGGTCCATGAAAGGGTCCTTGATACTCTTGATGCAACTCAAGAAGTTCCCTGACATACCAGTCTCCACTCAAGAGGAACCCCGAGTGTCACACCACAACTCAAGAAGAGCCCAGATTTTCCCTCCTAATCTTGAGATGAGGGTCCATTTCCTTGGTCCAATGGGAAAGGAATACCGGCATTCTTGTTGAACCTCATGAGAAGGCAGTCTCAAATTGAAAGTTGAGAGGAACTCCAGGGGTCGTGCCACCATTCCAAAAGACCCCGATGTCCCAATCCACTTCAGACGCATCTGATTCCCCTGCATTGACTTGACTGTCACCCCAAGTGTTGACTCACAACACGATGGCACTTGTGACAGCACTGTGGCACCTCGAGAGAAAGCCACGGATCCCCATGTCAACTCGAGAGGAACCCTGACACTCCTGTTCCAACTAGAGAGGAAAGCAGACTTGCATGCCTCCAAACGAGATGAAGCATGACTCCCCTGTTGAAATTCCAGAGGAACCCCAAGATCCATGTCACCACAGGAGAGGAACCCTGAGATTTCAGCCTCACTTCCAGTTGAGGACCTAGGACGTGGAACCGACTGCAGAAGAATCCCAAGAGGCCCCTCGCAACTTGCATGCAGACTGGAATTTCGTAAGGCAACACGAGCAGGTCCCTGAGGTCCCCGTCGTAACTCGATAGAAACCCAATGTTTCCCGCCACAACTAGAGAAAACCCGGAGATTCTACCTCTTATATGAGATGAGGCTGTTTTCTGCGATGGCGTCTTAAGAGAAATCCCACCTTTCCTCTTGAGTCTCGAATGGGTCCTTGACACTGTTGAGACAACTCAAGAAGTTCCCTGACATACCCTTCTGCACTCGAAAGGAACCCTGAGGCTCCCGCCACAACTCAAGAAGAGCCCTGGTTTTCCCTCCTCATCTTGAGATGAGGGTCCATTTCCCTGCTTCCTAGGGAAAGGAATCCCGGCGTTCCCATTGCACCTCAACAGGAAATGGTCTCAACTTGAAAATCGAGAAGAACTCCAGGGTTCGTGCCACCATTCCAAAGGACCCCGATGTCCCAGTCCACTCCTGATGCACCTGATTCCCCTGAACTGTTTTGACTATCATCCTGAGTGTCGACTCACAATACGATGTCAGGTGTGACAGCCCTGTGGCACCTCGAGAGAAAGCCACAGACTCCTATGTCAACTCTACAGGAAACCTGACACTCCTGTTAGAGGGCGAGAGGAAAGCGGACTTGCATGTCTCCATATGAGAAGAGGCCTGACTTTGCTGTGGAAACTCTGTTGGAACCCCAAGATCCATGTAAGAACTGGGGAGGAAACCTGAGGTTCCTGCCTCAGCTCCAGATGAGGACGTAGAACCTGGCACTGACTGCAGAGGAATACTTGGAGGCCCCTTGCAATTCACATAGAGTTTGGTCTTTCCTGTGGCAACATGAGCAGGTCCCTGAGGAAACAAAGTTTCCCACCACAACTTGAGAAAACATGGAGATTCTCCCCTCAACGTGAGGTGAGGCCCTTTTCCTCCGTGGCACCTGTAGAAATATCCAACCTTCCTTCTTGAGCCTCGAAAGGGTCCTTGACTCCCTTGATGCAACTCAAGATGGTCCCCGACATAACCGTTTCCACTGGAGAGGAACTCCAAGGGTCCCACCACAACTCAAGAAGAGTCCCGTATTTCCCTACTCATCTTGAGATGAAGGTCCGTTTCCCTGCTTCATCAGGAAAGCAATCCCGGCATTCCAGTTGAAACTCAAGTGGAGGAGTCTCAACTTGAAAGTGGAGAGGAACTCCAGGGGATGTGGCACAATTCCAAAAGACCCCAATGTCCCAATCCACTCCAGATGCACCTGATTCCCCTGCACTGCCTCGACTGTCACCCAGAGTGTCGACTCAAAACATGATGGCACCTGTGAAAGCCCTGTGGCACCTCGAAAAAAAGCCACAGATCCCTATGTCAACTTGACAGGAACCTTGACACTCCTGTTACACCTCGAGAGGAAAGTGGACTTGCATGTCTTCACATGAGACGAGGCCTGACTCCCCTGTTGATACTCCATAGGAACCCTGAGATCCATGTCAGGACTGGAGAGGAACACTGAGGTCCCAAACTCAGCTCCAGATGAGGACCTACAACCCAGAACTGACTGCAGAGGAATCCCGAGAGGCCCCATGCAACTCGCATGGAGACTGTACTTTCCTGAGGCAACACGAGCGGGTCCCTGAGCTCCCTGTTGTAACACAAGAGGAACCCCAAATTTCCTGCCACAACTCGAGAAAAACCAGGAGAATGTCTCTCAATGCAAGATGAGGCCCTTTTCCACTGCAGCATCTCGAGACAAATGCCCCCTGCCCTCTTGATCCTTGAAAGCGTTCTTGAAACCCTTGAGGCAACTCAAGAAGTTCCCCGACATACCCGTCTCCACTCGAGACGAACTCCGTGGGTCCTGAAACAACTCAAGAAAAGAACCGCTTTTCCCTCCTCATCTCGAGATGAAGGTCTGTTTCCCTGCTGAGTTGGGAAATGAATTCTGGCGTTCCCCTCTCACTTCAAGAGGAGGCGGTCTCAAAAACCCAGAAGTGCTCACCTCTAGGCGCGATGAGGGCTTTTTCCGCTG
>SJYX01001543.1:0-10948 GCA_006410675.1 Oreotragus oreotragus
TTTCATAGGATTGCTTGAGACCATCCCCTCAATGACCCTGCCATTATCAGTGTGAGTAGTGAGAAAACGAAAACCAGAGCTGCAGATGTGTTTCTAGAGCCATCTGGCTCCTTTGGCAGGTAATTTACTACCTAAAAATAATCACATGCATATGGCCTCCCTCCTCCCTTACCCTAAAATATTCCTAAAACTATTAACATTCATTTTGTTAGGTTTACAAAAAAAAAAAAAAAAACTTCTCCCATTTATACTGTTCTTTTGTCAATATTCATATGTGGTATGTGAGAAAAAGAAGCAGTTCTCACACATCCTGGGAAGCAGGAAAAAATCTGTTGATGAGATTTTTTTTTAATCAAAAGTGTTCTCTTAGGCACATTTAATCAGCGAGTTTGTGTTTTTTCTTTTAAGTAGCTGTAATAGTGTCATGTTTTGAAGTAGCAATTTAGACTTTGATTCCAAACTAATTTCTTCCTCTGCAGTATAGTGAAAGGTAGATTTCCAATAGGCTATGATCATCTTCAAAAATTTCAGGCTGTGTGTAGCCCAGCCAGCCCTGGAAATTTGAGTTATTTGAGCATGATACTAACATCTGCCACAAAGACAGAATAGTGTAAGGCATACCCTAGGCCCTTAAACATCATCTTCTTTTTATTTGGTTGAATAACAATGAAGAGAGTTTAAGATGTGGGTGAAATGCTATCCACTGCTTCCAAGATAGGATTTCAGTAGTCAGACTAGATTTCCACCTGGTAATCAGAGAATCGGATAATTTATTATCATGTCATAACATTTTTATACTATGCAATGTTGATGGCAAATGTGGAGGCAATTCCCATGCATATCAGCTGAGTGGTCTTCAGTTTGTGTGGTGTGACCCATAATAATATGGGCATGCTTCAGAAGACTAGACATATCGAGGACCACCCGTGAGTAAGGTTCTGATCTTGTATAGTTTCATTCTTGAATCTCTTAAGATTCAAGATGTGACACTTTAAGCACCTAGCATATTGCCTGTATTCCAGAATATAAACTAGTTCTCTGTTAGTAAAATTGGTTTAAAAAGGAAACTATTGATTTTATGCTAGTCTCCATAATTTTACCTGACTTACTTATGCCCTAAATTATAAAGATGATGCTCTTTAACGTCTTTTAGCTTGTCAAAGTGTTTTCAAGTAGCATAGAAGTAAGAGCAAAGTAGAGAAACAGCTGTCCCTTGTTATTTTGTTTCCTGAATACAAATAGTCTTAAATTGCTGTAAATGGAGAGGCTGGAATGAATTCAAATACCGCTTGTTTAAATACACTCAGCCTGATGTTTGTGTGCTGGAACCTTGGGAGAGGGCAGTGCTAGAAAATGCGCCACATTAACTTGTCACACATGACAATATACGGTTATGGCTTCTCTTTCGTTTGTTAGGTAGAGTTGCTTTGGTATCATTCCGAAAGTTTTGTGACAGTAAATCACAAGAGATTTGAGCTAAGATATCTGAACAGCAACATTAACTCCTGGGACATTTGGTGTGATTTTAATTTTAACTCCTCCTAGGAAAAGCAAAAGCCTTTTTGGACTTAACTGAGTTCAGGTGGGTATTTGGGGTTTTTATAATATGTCAGGAGTGAATGGATACATCGAGTCTTTGTTTTTCCCTCCGGCTTCTGATGCCTTGCCATTTGAGAAGTTAGTCTATATGTAAAAGACCAAAAGAAAGTGATTTGTTTTCTCTCCATAACTCTTTCCTTTAATGAAAGCCCTACTCCCAAGATATTCTTAAACAGAGCTCAGTCCAACAGCTTTATTGACTATGTGGGACCTGAAAGCTTGTTTAATGAATTCTTTCTTCTATATTTGAGGAAAGAGCAGCATTAAACATTTAAGGAACTTAACAAGGTCATGTTTACTGGCACAGTCATAAATAACTTCTTGGTGTTCAGGCTCATGGTCCAATAGCTTTATCACAAATACATTTTCACAATTCAGTTTAAGGATTCTTCCTGGCTAGGGGGCATATTCTGAAGATAATCCTCTAGATTCATTATTGCACTATTGTATAATATTGCAGATTATTCTCCTGTTTGTCTCATGCAAAAACTCATTGCTTACCTCGTGATGTGGAAGCTTTAGGGGGAAAGTTGTATGGTTAGCATTCTGTAATTAAAACTGCCATGATTTGAGGACCTCACAGGTTAATGAAAAATAATAAAGTGACAGTACCAACCAAGAAGAAAAGAAGTAAAAGACTCAGGATCATTAAGAAATTAGACTTGTTTATTGGAGAAAATAATAGCAAGTGGCGAGTAAAAGGTCTTAACATCAAGAGTTATAAACAGAAGATGAGAACCAATAGTTCTTTATGCCTACCACAGATCTAGAAATAAAATTATATCAGAAGATGTGGTCAAGGACTATAGTTAAAGAAACAACCTGCAGGCAATATTGAGAGACGTGAGTTCATGTCTTGGTCTTCCTTTGTGTCTTTTGATAAACTGGTGAAACTCTGTGAGTCTGTTTTTACTTCACTGTGTAACTGTGAGGATGAAATAAAATAATGTGACAGTCCCTATCTAGAATAAGGCTTGCACTGGTAGGTGGTCAGTAAAAGATTTCTGGTTTTATTTATGTATTATTTATATTCTATAATATGAAATATATAAATATTAAATTAATGTACCATTTAACTAATCAAATAATATTTAATTTGTATTATTCTCCCACCTAGACACTGTCTATATAAAATTGTATATATATAATTATATGTATATATAATTCTTTTTTATTTGCACTTAACTCAAACTTAATATTCATATGGGAAGACAACAAACTTTTAAGAAAACTTAATGAGCAAAAGTGAGTAGAGCATAAGCTGTGTATTAGTGAAAAAGTACACAGCATTTGACTATGTAGATCACAACAAACTGTGGAAAATTCTTAAAGAGATGAGAAAGCAGACCACCTTACCTGCTTCCTGAAAAACCTGTACGTAGGTCAAGAAGCAACAGTTAGAAACGGACATGGAACCACACAGACTGGTTCAAAATCGGGAAAGGAGTATGTCAAGGCTGTATATTGTCACCCTGCTTATTTAACTTGTATGCAGAGTACCTCATCCAAAATGCTGGGCTGGATGTAGCACAGGCTGGAATCAAGATTGCCAGGAGAAATATCAATTAACTTCAGATATGGCAGAAAGCAAAGAGGAACTAAAAAGCCTCTTGATGAAAGTGGAAGAGGAGAGTGAAAAAGTTGGCTTAAAGCTCAACATTCAGAAAATGAAGATCATGGCATCTGGTCCCATCACTTCATGGCAAATAGATGGGGAAACAATGGAAACAGTGAGAGACTTGATTTTCTTGGTCTTTAAAATCACTGCAGATGGTGACTTCAGTCATGAAATGAAAAGATGCTTGCTCCTTGGAAGAAAAGCTATGAGTAGCCTAGGCAGTATATTAAAAAGCAGAAACATTATTTTGCCAAAAAAGGTCTGATAAGCCAAAGCTATGATTTTTCCAGTGGTCATGTATGAATGTGAGATTTGGACCATAAAGAAAGCTGAGTGCTGAAGAAATGATGCTTTTGAACTTTGGTGTTGGAGAAGAGTCAAGAGTTCTATGGACTGCAAGATCAATCCTAAAGGAAATCAGTCCTGAATATTCATTGGAAGGACTGTTGCTGCAGCTGAAGCTCCAATAATTTGGCCACCTGATGTGAAGAACTGACTCATTGGAAAAGATACTGATGCTGCAAAAGACTGAGGGCAGAAATAGAAGGGGATGACAGGATGAGATAGTTGGATGGCATCACCAACTCGGTGGACATGAGTTTGAGCAAGCTCCGGGAGTTGGTGATGGACAGGGGAGCCTGGTGTGCTGCAGTCCATGGAGTCACAAGGAGTCAGACACAGCTGAGTGACTGAACTGAACTGAACTGAATGAGCAAAAATGAGTAGAGCATAAAATGTGTATTAGTGAAAAACATGACTTGTTTGAATATTCATAATTTATGTTTGAATATTCATAAATTAGATTCTTAGAAGCACTCTCCCATTATTAGGTAATAATTTTCTAGACTGTTTTAAATATCACAAAATTTTCACTTTCACAATAAAAATCTACATTATAGGGATATTTGTTTCCCTATAACTGACATTGATCACCATGATATTCTTATCATCTCTTATTCTTTGTGTAACTCATGATCCTTTTGTAGTCTGACAGCTTTCCCAATAAAACTCACATTGCCATCCCTATCAAAAGTAACAGAAAGCTTTTTACCCCTACTCGTAGAGAAAAAAAAAAAAACATCTTTCCTCTTCACAATCCAGTATCCTATAGCCACTTTCTTTTGTTTTTCTCCTGTCTACATTCAGTCTTTTTTGTTTCCCTAAAATCATTTCATACTTCAGCGGCCTCACTTTCTGTTTCCTCTTAGACTGAAAAACAATCTGATTGCTTTCCATTCCAGTCAAGACCCTCTCTTACTTCTCCCATCTCTAAATTAACCCACCCTTTTGTTTTCTTTCTCTGTCCTACAAAACTCATATAGTCTTCTATATTCAGTCTTTTTTGTTTCCCTAAAATCATTTCATACTTCAGCGGCCTCACTTTCTGTTTCCTCTTAGACTGAAAAACAATCTGATTGCTTTCCATTCCAGTCAAGACCCTCTCTTACTTCTCCCATCTCTAAATTAACCCACCCTTTTGTTTTCTTTCTCTGTCCTACAAAACTCATATAGTCTATGTTCGCGGTTTCTTCTTCTTCACCTTTAATAGACAACGAGTTCCCATTTTCTCTCAGAACAGTGCTCAAAATTTTCCTCTCAAAAATGCTACAGATTGTTAAACTCAGTCATGTCTTTTCAGACTGTATCTTGGTTGCTCTTCCTGCAGCGTTTAATCCCTCTCTTCTGTCTTCAAAGTTCTCCTTCACATGATTCTCCCTATACTTTTTCCCTCATAGCTCAGTTGGTAAAGAATCTACCTGCAATGCAGGAGATCTGGGTTCAATTCCTGGGTCAAGAAGATCCCCTGGAGAAGGAAATGGCAACCCACTCCAGTATTCTTGCCTGGAGAATCCCACGGACAAAGGAGCCTGGCAGGCTACAGTCCGTAGGGTTGCAAGAACCGGACAGGACTTAGCGACTAAACCACCATACTTTTTCCTCATTCTCCTTCTATCTTGGTTATCTCCTCCTATTTTGGTTATCTCCTCCTATCTTGGTTATCTCCTCCCATTTTGGTTTCCTCTCAGATTCCTTATGCTTCAGTTCACTAGCCCTTAGATACTATGTTTTCTCAGGAAACATCCTCAGTCATTTTTGTTTTCTGTTATAATGAGGACCATTTCAAATATCATTTCTCCATTCCTGACTCCTCTTTACTGATGTCTCAGCCTAGAATTTTCAGTGATTTCCAGAACACAGTTTCCAGTTTTCTAAACACAGTCTGTTTTCTTACAAGTGGTGTTTCTTCAGTACAGCCTTCCCTGGGCATCCATGGACTATTTGTTCTGAGACCTCCATGGATAACGAAATTCACAGATGCTTGTCTCTTTTGTAAAATAAAATAGTATTTGCATATAATCTACACATATCCTCCTGTACACTTTAAGTCATTTCTAGGTTACTTGTGAGGCTTCCCACATGGCTCAGGGGTAAACAATCTGCCTGCCAATGCAGGAGATGTGGGTTCGATCCCTGGGTCAGGAAGATCCCCTGGAGAAGGAGATGGCAACCCGCTCCAGTGTTCTTGCCTGGAGAATTCCATGGACAGAGGAACCTGGCAGACTACAGTCCATGGGTTTGCAAAGAGTTGGGCATGCCTTAGCAACTGAGCATGCACAAATTACTTGTAATGCCTAATACAATGTAGATGCTATGAAGTGAAGTGAAGAAGTGAAGTGAAGTCGCTCAGTCGTGTCCGAGTCTTTGCGACCCCATGGACTGTAGCCTACTAGGCTCTTCTGTCCATGGGATTTTCCAGGCAATAGTCCTGGAGTGGATTGCCATTTCCTTCTCCAGGGGATCTTCCCAACCCAGGGATCGAACCCGGGTCTCCTGCATTGTAGACAGACGCTTTACCATCTGAGCCACCAGGGAAGTCCGTAGATGCTATGTAGGTCAATATAAATGCTAGGCAAATTGTTGCTGATGCATGCCAACTTCAAGTTTTCCTTTTTGAAGCTTTTTGGAATTTTAAAAATATTGTCAATCAGCAGTTGTTTGAATTGAAGGATGCAGAACCAGGGGATAAACAGAGGGCCTACTATATTCACTTTCTTGATTACTCAAAGAAATATCTGCATATGTGTGAACCTTGGTCACTAACATTCGTTTTTCCCAGGTGAGGGAAAACTGACTAGCTTTTATCAGTTCTATCAATCTTACCTCAGAAATATCCATCACACATGTTCCCTGGACTCTTTTTTTGCTGCTATTCTTCAAATTACCTTGTGGAAGTTTCTCCCTTTTCTAGTTATTTGTTTCTTTTCTAATCTAACTTTCACAACCCCAATAGGATATCCTCTCCAGGAAAAACATTTCATATTGTCCCCTAATCAATAAACATTTGTTTGCTACATACTGCTTATATGAGAAAATGAAATATTTTTAGCATTTCCCTCAATCTGAACTGTGCCATATTCCAACTCTTTCAGGCAAATCAAGATGTTTCTCTCCTTCATGACTTTGCTCATATTGTTTCCTTTTTACATCTATTTATTCTACTCATATTTCAAAACCACAGGCCAAAATCATATCCTCATATAACCTAATTAGAATTATTTACATTATATTATAGTCATTCTTCTTCTTAGCACTCACCACAATGCACTTTGATATTTGCCAATAGATACTGACCCCAGTTACTACATGGTATGACAAAATAACCCCTAGAGATATGGTATATATCTAGAATAGTTCTCTCCTGGGTCAAAAATATACTGGAAAGTTAGTAAGAATTGTTGGAGAGGGCGTTGTTTTATTTCATTTTTAAATCATGAGCTTTTTTTCCATGTATTTATGGATATAATAAAATAAATATGTTCAAATAAAAATATGGAATTTTATAATATAATATGTCCAATTATGTATTTAAAGATCTTTGAAGTCACTTGCTGGTTTTAATAAATCTATAAGACAGGCTTAGCACATAAACAGTATTGACTATTGTGGAAAATCTAGAATATCTAGAGGTATATATTTATATAGGTTTCTATTTTTAGGCAGAGTATTACATGAAGTGTTGCTTTAAAGTGAAAAATATAAAGCCTAGTTTTTAAGTTCCTTTAAAATTACCTATAATACTAAATGAGCTTCTCAAGTGGCTCAGTGGGTAAAGAATCCATCTGCAGTATAGGAGACACATGGGACACAGGTTCAATCCCTGGGTTGGGGGCATGGCAACCCACTCCAGTATAATATTAAATGCATCCACCTTTCCCCAAGACTCAACTTATTATAGGAAAACATTGCAACCACTTGTGATTATTGACATTTCTAAGTTTGTGTTACCTATTTTCAATCATTTGTTTCACTCAGTAGCACATATTTCTATATGAGATAAAGTATATTAATGTCTTCTCCCCCAATACGTGAGAAAAGAACAGACAGCAGCCTGCACCCATTTTATCCTCCTGTACCTGCCTGGCCCATCATGGCAGCAAAAGTTGTCCCTCCTCCTGTCAGAAGCAAACCCCAGGTAAAGGACTTAGATATAAAGGAAACCAGAATATTGTCTTGAACTATAGACACTTTTGGGCTTCCAAGGTAGCTCCAATGGTGAAGAATCTGCCTGCAATGCAGGAGACCTGGGTTTGATCTCTGGGTCAGAAAGATCCCCTGGAGAAAGAGATGGCAACTGACTCCAGTATTCCTGCCTGGAGAATTTCATGGACAGAGAAGACGCAGGCTACAGTCCGTGGGGTCACAAATAGTCAGACACGATTGAGTGACTAACACAATGTCTTCTCATATTATTCTCTTAAACCATCACACACAAGAACAGTTGTTAGGGTGTTGTGAGTTATATTTAGCAGAAATTCTAACATAAATTGACTTAAAGTTTTTAGAAGACTTTTTGGATCATATACCTAAGAAGGAAAGTATTTATGTTGGCAAAAAAAAGTGAAGTCACTCAGTCATGTCTGACTCTTTGTGGCCCCATGGACCCTCTATCTATGGGATTTTCCACGCAGGAATACTGGAGTGGGTTGCCATTTCCTTCTCTAATTCTGTGTTGGCAAAATTACTACTATTTGTGCTAAATGGGTCAACTTGGAGCCAGTTTTCTGGCCAGGGGAATACCAGTTCTGACTGTTTTAAGCCAGGATTACTAGAATTTACCAGAATAGAAAAGAATACTTACTTGTTTAAACCAATCAAAGCAATTAATGAAACAGAGGGAGAAGGGAGAAATCAATCTGTTCCAAAGTACAAGGTTGCACAAGTGGTAGAAGGGTGAAATTGATAAAATGAATGTTGAGTAGACAAGTACAATGACCACAAATAAGATTAATTAATAACTTTGACTTCTTTTAATGTCTTCACTTCACAATGTTCTACATAAGACTGTGGAGAAATTTAACACAAATCAATGAATTAATTAAAGTACTTCCACGTTATAGCCAAAGAAAGTGAAAACTTATTGAACTAATTTTCAATTTAATGTGTCTCTAAATAAGCATAGAATTTGAGGACTATTGGATATTATGCCAGACTATTTCCTGCTCTCTGTTAAAATCAATATGAAGCTACTGCACACTTATTAATGACATGGATTATAGAATTTGTATAAGCCTTGGTGTTTGCCCTCAAGAAATTAACAACTTTGGTTGTGAAGACAACACCTAAACACATAAAATAATTGAGGGATGACACATTTAATGCATCACAAAATGCAATAGAGAATAGAATCATAAGATAAATGTTCCCCCGATAAAGGGAAGTATTTTTGTTGGCCAGAAGTAACGGAGTAGACTTAACGAAGTAGTTTGAAATTAAGATGACTCTGGAAGGATAGTATTATTTGGATAAGTAGAAAAAGGTAGAAAAACCCATTAAAGTAAAGAAAACAAGTAAGTGCAAAAGGTTTTGAAAAGCATTCATTTGGAAGATGTGAATGTGTAGGAGTTTGGGGAGCTTGAATCAGGTAGGTGGTAAATAACAAGATAACACTGGAAATAGGTCTTTAAGGTTAACATTAGACAGCATTTTGTAGTTTAAGGTGCAAATAGATTATACCTAAATTTCTAGCATAAGGACAGGTTTCAGAAAAATTAGTAAGTCTGTAGCTAAGGGCCAACATGGTCAATAGTCTTAAAAATGTATCTCTTAGACATACAAATTCACACAGTGAAAGCAAAGAGGTTAAGGTTCAGTTTGTGGGGAGAAAGTCCATGCATCGTAAATCCAATGTGACAGGAAAGGGTAAATGCAAGTGTCTAAGCAAAAATCAGTTTCAGGTCAAGAAGCACAGAAATGAGATTAGGACCTTTCAGCTCTTACAAGGTATGGGCCTTGAACAAGTAAATTTACTTCATTTAATTTCCTTAATTTATTAAAGGAAGGGGGTGGATTTCAAAGCCTTATTGGATCTGAATAAGCAGTCTGCAGATAGCAAATATGTCAACAAAATGATTTCCTTTATCCTCTCTTTTGCTCACCCTGAAATGGGTGACAAAGGTTGTCAGGATCACACATGTATCCAAAAAAAGGAAAATATTAGTATGTAGTAATAAATGATTACCAATAGATGTCAGATATTTCAGCAAAAGTGCAACATTTTGAGAGAAATTTAAAATTTTCAGAGTGTTTTGTCTAAGAATTATGAAAAATAAACTATATAAAAAGCATGAGTTATATGGAAACATGAGCATGTAAGAGAAGCCTATAATTTTAGTTAAACTTTGATTGGTGTTGTATGGTTATATTTAATAGAGGTGTCAGCTATATGTGACATGATAGTGGGGAATACCAAAAGTGAGTTCACAAAATCTATCTGTACCCCATAACTGCACAAATACTCATTTACTCTCTCTTCTCACCTCTTATCCAATTCTTCCCTTCTCCTCATCATCCCCCTCCTCCCTCCCTCCTTTCCTCTTCTCTCTCTTGCACAATTACAAATGCACACACAGATACATCCACTCTCAAGGAAACCCAAGTTTCAATTCTACTTCTTTCATTTAGTCGAATGTAATTGAAAGTGCCTACTTTGTTCTTGGCTGTCTAGATATAGGTCTGCAAAGATAATGGCATTGTGCCATTGTTCCTACTGTCCTCTTGATAGCAGAGATACCCAAATACCCACTGTTTGTGTGTGTGTGTGTGTGTGTGGTAATAGAATTTATCTAGACTCTGATTTTAATCTACATTGTTTATACTACGCCCCTCCTTAATGAGAATGTATGTACGAATATGGGCTTCCCTGGTGGCTCAGATGGTAAAGAATCTGCCTGCAGTGCTGGAGACCTGGGTTCAATCCCTGGGTTAGGAAGATCCCCTGGAGGAGGGCATGGCAACCCACTCCAGTATTCTTGCCTGAAGAATCCCTATGAACAGAGGAACCTGGCAGGCTATAGTCCATGGGGTCGCAAAGAGTTGGACCTGACTGATGGACTAAGTTCAGCACACATGTAAATATATATATATATATGCATACACATATAATCTCTTCATTGACCAAAGTAACCCATTCTTCTTCAAATTCTTCAGACTATCCAAACTGTTAAATCCATATAAACATTTCTTTAGATTTATTGTGGCTGTTTAAATAGTTCTTATAAAACAAAATTTGAAAATGACTTTCAACATCTATTAGAAAAGTTTAATTGTCTATGCTTTCACAACTGTACAAAAGCAAAAGAAGTATCTTATAAACAATAAGAAACAATTTTACAATGATTGTCAATATACAATGCAAACTTCTTGGCATAAATGAATACTCAATAAACATAT
>SJYX01001543.1:36029-68209 GCA_006410675.1 Oreotragus oreotragus
TTGTTCTTTTGTATATTAGGTTGACAAGATTAAGTTATGGCAATTATTTGGAAATCATTTATTTACCACTAGTCACTGTGCTAGATCCTAGGATACAAACATTAGTATCTCTGTCTTTAAAAGCTCTTAAACGTGTACACCCATGTCTGATTCATGTCAGTGTATGACAGAAACTACTACAATATTGTAAAGTAATTAGCCTTCAATTAAAATAAATAAATTAATTTAAAAACTCTTAGTCTATTAAGACTTGATGACTAAAAACAGCTATATTGAACCTTATCTCTTCAAGATGCATAACATCTTTCTTATTATACATATTCAATAAAACAAATATTAACTTAACAACTACTATAGCTAAGTCCTACGCTAAATCAAAATGGAAAGAAGCTGGAAAAGCCTCAAAAATCCCCAAATCTTTCCCACATTGCTTCATCACTGTGATCAACTGAATTCCACATGCCCAGGAACCAGTGGGAACTCCAGTTCTCTCATTTGACACCATCCCATCCTCCCCAAATGGGATTACTCTGAAATATGCCTGGCTAAATCATGTTACAAATTGTCTTTGTTAGACAGCTCTGAGGCCCACAGGATCTGGCTTGATAATGCTTTCTTGCTACCTAGCCTTCCCTACGTTGCTCCTCTGCTTGTGTTCTCCCCACCTCCCAAACTAACTACCTGTAACTGAGAATTGGATCATGAAGAAGACTGAGTGCCGAAAAAATGATGCTTTCAAATTGTGGTGCTAGACAAGACTCCTTTTGAGGGTCCCTTAGACAGCAAGGAGATCAAACTAGTCAATCCTAAAGGAAATCAACCCTGAATATTCATTGGAAGAACTGATGCTGAAGCTTTAGTACTTTGCCTGCTGCAAAGAACTGACTCATTGGAAAAGACCCTGATGCTGGGAAAGATTGAAGGCAGGAGGAGAAGAGGACAACAGAGGATGAGATGGTAGGATGGAATGACTGACTCAATGGACGTGAATTTGAGCAAACTCCAAGAGACAGTGAAGGACAGGGGAGTCTGGCATTCTACAGTCCATGGGGTCACAGAGTTTGACATGACTTAGTGGCTGAACAATCCTGGATTTACGTCTGCTTCCAGACCACCCCAAAACAAAGCACTAAAATAGGTTACAATTTTATAGATGATGAAAAAGCAAAATGTTTAATGACTCAGAAAATTTCAGAATATTATAGCCAAAATTCTACCCTGAGAAACAGACACATGGGCTCTAGTCCTTGCCTCTTTACAGACTAGTTGTAAAAGGATATTTGTTTCCCTGGTCTCAGTTGTCTCTTGTTTGTCAAGTAAAAGTTGGTATGATTAAATGATCAAGAGTCTTTCCTTAGGCTAACTTTATGATTCTATGATTATGCATCCCTAAAATGTTTGCCTTCATAGATGTTTTTTAATACTTTACAAACCAAAAATTTAAGTGCAATGATTATATCTTGAGAACCTGAGAACTTTTATGTATGCATTCATTCATTCATTCAACAAAATTTATTAACTATCAGCTCTAAATATATCACTGCCAGTCTACATTGTCAGGCAGCCAGTAGCCACATGTGACTTAATTTAAATTCAATTTACTGAATTAAATAAAAGTAAAATTTCAATTATTCTGTCCCTCTAACCGCATTTCAAGTCCTCAATAGCCATATGTGTCTAGTGACTACTATTTCAGACCATATAATTATGGGATATGCTTGTCACTGCAGAAATTATATTAGATAGAGCTGCTTTGAATGACAAAAAATTATACCAGACAACTAGTTTTCAAGAAATAATACCTAAAAATTCAGTAAAATGTTAATAAGTTATTAGCTATATTTGATATTACATGAGTATTTTAAACTGCACACTTTAAAGTCATTTATGTGTATATATTCAGGGAAGACTTCATGGTAGACAGACAATCTGAAGGTTAATCAGAAAAATAGATTATTATAGGCATTATACACAGTTGCATAGAAACAGGTCAGAGAAAATTTTTGGTGATATTGATTAGACTTATACTGACAAAAAGGAAAAAAAAAAGCTGCATAGAGAAAAATCACAGAATAGTCAAAGAACACTTCATTAATATATCCTGGCAACCATCTTACTTAAAGCTCTTTTAAATACAGTGGGTTTAAGAATATATAGATGAAAACTGCAGAAACAATTGAGTTTTTCATCTCATATCTTTTAATTTTATTACTTGAAATAGTTGAAAACTAGTTAGACTGGTAAAGAGTTAAAAAGAAAAAACAAACTAACCTTTNGAACACTTCATTAATATATCCTGGCAACCATCTTACTTAAAGCTCTTTTAAATACAGTGGGTTTAAGAATATATAGATGAAAACTGCAGAAACAATTGAGTTTTTCATCTCATATCTTTTAATTTTATTACTTGAAATAGTTGAAAACTAGTTAGACTGGTAAAGAGTTAAAAAGAAAAAACAAACTAACCTTTGTATTAAGTTTCTTCAGCTTCATTTTGTTTTTCATTCATCTTTTGTTAGTTGCTTCTACAAAAATGCCTAACAGTAACTGATAAATATCTGTTGGATGAGTCTATACATAATCATCAGCCTTCTTTTCTTGTGGGGTTTCCCTTGCAGCTCAGCTGGTAAAGAATCCACCTGCAATGTGGGAGACCTGGGTTTGATCCCTGGATTGGGAAGATCCCCTGGCGTAAGGGAAAGGCTACACACTCCAGTGTTCTGGCCTGGAGAATTCCATGGACTGTTTGTATAGGATTAAGCAACTTTCACTTTTTCTTCCTGTGACCTTTCTTTTGAAAAAAAATATAAGGTTATTTAAAACATCTCTTTAATGTTCAATGTACAATGCTTGCACTCAGTCACTTCAGTTATGTCTGACTCTTTGAGACGTAAGGGACTGTAGCTCACCAGGCTCCTCTGTCCATGGGATCTTTCAGGCAAGAATACAGTAGTGGGTTGCCATGCCCTCTTCCAGGGGATCTCGCCAACTCAAGGATCAAACCCGCATCTCCTGTTCTCCTGTATTGCAGGCAGATTCTTTTGGGGCTTCCCTGATAGCTCAGCTGCTAAAATATCCTTCTGCAACGCAGGACACCCTGGTTCCATTTCTGGGTTGGGAAGATCTGCTGGAGAAGGGAAAGGCTACCCACTCCAGTGTTCTGGTCTGGTGAATTCCATGGATTGTATAGTCCATGGGCTCCCAAAGAATCGGGCATGATTGAGCGACTTTCACTTTGAATTTCTTTACTGCTGAACCATCAGAGAAGCCCTCAGTGTAATTTAGCAGTGTTTAAATGTATAAATTTCCTTGGTTTGGATTCAAATTCCCCACGCAGTTTCATGATTTTGATCATGATAAGTAAATACCTCTTCACCTCAAATTCCTCATCTGTAAATGAGTTAATAATACTGCCCACATCATAAGGTGGTTGTAAGGAGGAAATAAATCAGAGTCTGAAAACACTTAGAATGCTGCTTGGCACATATGTGTTTTTTAATATGGTTTGTGTTGTTTTTATTGTTTTCAAATACTCAGGGCATCTGGGATACATTAACTATAAAACCTGTGTTAAGATTTACAGCTATATAATCAGAAGAACCAGTAAAATTGTTATTGATGAGAGAGAAAATTCCTTGTCCCCTAATGGGACACATAGTAGGAAGCTCCACACTTCACCTGTCAGCTGCCCTATGTCCCTTAAAAACGGTAAAAAATGTATTTTGTTGAAGGCTTTGTTATCCAAAATAGATATTATAGAAGAGTCTTCCCTATCATACCCTATGAATATGAATTTCTTGTTTAGTGTTTCTTCATTTCCTAATTAAGGAGAAAGCATATTTTGACCAGATATTAAATAAAGTGCTGAATCTAAGACCCTGAGCCATTTAAACCTAAATTCTGACCCCTTAATAGCAAAGGCTCTGCTGCTACCTTTATCTAAGGATATCTGCAAGTTCTAGATGTGTGGCAATTATGTTGATTAGCTTAAAGGAGTGTTACTGAGATCATGATGTCATCTCAAGGGTAATGGATGCTTGAGGGTTATTGAATATTTAATTTGTCAGAAGAGGTCAAAGGAAAGAGATGTTATGCTACTTTTCAAATATTTTAAGAGAGAGAAAATGAGAAGTGCAAATGCATGAAAATAACTGATGTAAATCTCCAAATACAAAACCCCAATTTGAAAGAACAGTGATATTATGTTTTAAAAGAATACATCTATGGAGTGATTAAGTGTCTTTCATTATTTTCTAGCAACTTCAGAATTTATGTTAATAAATCTTCCATGTGTTCTGCTTTTGTGTGCTTAACAGTTAGCCTTGTATTCACTATTATTTTAAAATAGGATGGTGATTATTATAAATATAATACTAAAAGAAAATCTATAATACATGCAATAGCAACACTATCATAGTTGTTGATACATAAACAACTAAGAGTAATTATTAAGGAATTTCGTGTTTTCAAAGAGGTGGTTTCTTAGTGACTACTCTTTTAAGTAATACTGCTTAATTTTGAAGTGATATTGGGATTTTTATCTTAAAATAACAGCAGGCCTCATCACATCCTTGGAACAAGTATCAAGTAAATTTTTTAATGGCAAAAAAAAACCCACATTGTTAGTATTTCACTCTTAAAATATAATAAAATTTTCTTAGTATTTAGTTTATTTTTTCCCTTTGGCTAATATTTTTAAAACACTTCCACAATGATGGAAATGCTGAGGTGAGGTGAAGTCGCTCAGTCGTGTCCGACTCTTTGCGATCCCGTGGACTGTAACCTACTAGGCTTCTCTGTCCATGGGATTCTCCAGGCAAAAATACTGGAGTGGATTGCCATTTCCTTCTCCAGGGGATCTTCCCGACCCAGGGATCAAACCCGGGTCTCCCACATTGGAGGCAGACGCTTTAACCACTGCCAGGATACAAAATGACTAAAAAAGGAATTGGTGAGCTGGCCACTTGTAACTCTAAATGTATTGCTTTTCAAGAGTTACTCGGGCTTAGATGGTAATCAAAATTTTCAGTCTAACACATTGCATTTGATTTAAAGTCTTGTTCAAAGTGATTACTAGAATCTTTCTCTGTACCTGATTGAAGGATGAATGATACATAACTTCCACATTTATCTCATATTAAAATAAATAGTTGTTACTTACAAAACAAACACACAGACTTAGAAAAGAACTTAAGACCCCATTGCCAGTGGGGGAGGATGAGAGGAAGGGATAGCTGTTGTTGTTCAGCCCCTTAGTCGTATCTGACTTTTTGCTACCCCATGGACTGCCGCACGCCAGGCCTCCCTGTCCATCACTGTCACTCCTGAAGTTTACTCAAACTCATGTCCGTTGAGTCAGTGATGCCATCCAACCATCTCATCCTCTGTTGCCCGCTTCTCCTCTTGCCCTCAGTCTTTCCCAGCATCAGGGTCTTTTCCAGTGAGTTTCCTGTTCACATCAGATGGCCAAGGTACTGGAGCTTCAGCTTCGGCATCAATCCTTCCAATGAATGTTCAGAGTTGATTTCCTTTAGGATTGACGGATTTGATCTTGCTGTCCAAGAGACATTCAAGAGTCTTCTCCAACACCTCAATCCAAAAGCAATAGTTCTTTGGCTCTCAACCTTCTTTATGATCCAAATCTCACATCTGTCCATCACTGCTGTATTTAAAATGGATAACCAACAAGAAAGTACTCTATAGCACACGGAACTCTGTTCAACGTTATACGTGGGCCTGGATGGGAGGGGAGTTTCGGGGAGAATTGACACGTGTATGTGTATGGTTGAATTGCTCTACTGTGCACCTGAAACTGTTACAACACTGTTAATTGGCTATACCACAATATAAGATGAAAAGTTTTTTAAATAAAGAAAAAATAAGGAATTGTTATCCCAAGATTCATGGAACTTTAAGCATCCATGGATAATGGCCTTGGACTAAAATAATAAATCTGGATTTATTGTATATTTGTGGGTGTGTGGATGTGTGCAATTTTGGGAGGAGAGGGCCCATAGCATTAACCAAGTTAAAAAAGCATAACATTACTGTAAATTTTTAACATATAAAATTAGCTGATTGGATAAAACTAAAATAATAAGAATAGCCTACTATAAGAATAGTCCCTAACTATACCTAGTACACAGCACTTGAACATTTAGGAAATTATTATTTATTCTATGTATACATTGACTCATACTTCATAACGTGGCACAGTTGGCAATGAACTTTTTGCAATTAAAATTTATTCTTAAATATATTTACTCAGTACATGATAATGCACAGAGAATGAGAATGAGGTGTATTCCCACCCTAGTCATCTATAGAGGAAGAATCACTATTTACAGATTCTTGTGTATCCTTCTGGATGGATGAGTAGATAAATGAACAAACAGAAAAATAAATTCTCTTTTCTCTGTCTCTCTCACATTAAAGCTATAGCATATTCTATACAAAATTTTGTGCCTTGTTTTTTTTAAATTTAAAAATATTCTTTAAATTTAGTCCACATCAATAACTATATAACTACCTCGTTCTTTTAACATCTACAAGTAATCCATTGTACGGATGAACCAGGATTTATTTAGCCTGTCCTCTGTTAACAGACATTTAGATTGCTGTCAATTATTTGCTACTATAACTCTGATGCAATAAATTCTTTTGAAAGTGGTAAACTTTTATAGATTCAATGCCTAGAAGTGGAATTACTGGCTTAACAGGTGTATAGGTTTAATTTTTATATATTAGATGAATTATCCTCCATAAAAATGGTAGCAAATTTTCCGCCATAGACAACACTAATTTACATTTCCACCAACAACTAATGAGTGAGATAAATGCAAACTTTTGAGAACTCAGCTCCATTCAGTTTGATTTTGTCAACCAAGTCCAGTAACTTGACTATACAGTCTTCTTGTTTAACATCTTGATATAATTCAGGAACAGCAGCTGGGGGCTTCTTATTTCAGATCTCTACATTTCTCTTCAAATGCCTCTTCTTATAGAAAAATACAGTGATTGTTTTGCCAAATAATTCAGTTGACATCTTATGATTTTTGTGTAAAATACAACCCAAATTATTGGCCTCGTAGTTCCATTACTATTTTATTCAATTAATTAACATAGACATATCCATTAGTATTACCTCTGTGTTTGTTTAAACTATAAGAAAGATCCACATACATTTTTTTTTTTAGTTGTATCAGTGTATATTTATTTATTTATTTTTTTTTCTNCTGCCAGGATACAAAATGACTAAAAAAGGAATTGGTGAGCTGGCCACTTGTAACTCTAAATGTATTGCTTTTCAAGAGTTACTCGGGCTTAGATGGTAATCAAAATTTTCAGTCTAACACATTGCATTTGATTTAAAGTCTTGTTCAAAGTGATTACTAGAATCTTTCTCTGTACCTGATTGAAGGATGAATGATACATAACTTCCACATTTATCTCATATTAAAATAAATAGTTGTTACTTACAAAACAGACACACAGACTTAGAAAAGAACTTAAGACCCCCATTGCCAGTGGGGGAGGATGAGAGGAAGGGATAGCTGTTGTTGTTCAGCCCCTTAGTCGTATCTGACTTTTTGCTACCCCATGGACTGCCGCACGCCAGGCCTCCCTGTCCATCACTGTCACTCCTGAAGTTTACTCAAACTCATGTCCGTTGAGTCAGTGATGCCATCCAACCATCTCATCCTCTGTTGCCCGCTTCTCCTCTTGCCCTCAGTCTTTCCCAGCATCAGGGTCTTTTCCAGTGAGTTTCCTGTTCACATCAGATGGCCAAGGTACTGGAGCTTCAGCTTCAGCATCAGTCCTTCCAATGAATGTTCAGAGTTGATTTCCTTTAGGATTGACGGATTTGATCTTGCTGTCCAAGAGACACTCAAGAGTCTTCTCCAACACCTCAATCCAAAAGCAATAGTTCTTTGGCTCTCAACCTTCTTTATGATCCAAATCTCACATCTGTCCATCACTGCTGTATTTAAAATGGATAACCAACAAGAAAGTACTCTATAGCACACGGAACTCTGTTCAACGTTATACGTGGGCCTGGATGGGAGGGGAGTTTCGGGGAGAATTGACACGTGTATGTGTATGGTTGAATTGCTCTACTGTGCACCTGAAACTGTTACAACACTGTTAATTGGCTATACCACAATATAAGATGAAAAGTTTTTTAAATAAAGAAAAAATAAGGAATTGTTATCCCAAGATTCATGGAACTTTAAGCATCCATGGATAATGGCCTTGGACTAAAATAATAAATCTGGATTTATTGTATATTTGTGGGTGTGTGGATGTGTGCAATTTTGGGAGGAGAGGGCCCATAGCATTAACCAAGTTAAAAAAGCATAACATTACTGTAAATTTTTAACATATAAAATTAGCTGATTGGATAAAACTAAAATAATAAGAATAGCCTACTATAAGAATAGTCCCTAACTATACCTAGTACACAGCACTTGAACATTTAGGAAATTATTATTTATTCTATGTATACATTGACTCATACTTCATAACGTGGCACAGTTGGCAATGAACTTTTTGCAATTAAAATTTATTCTTAAATATATTTACTCAGTACATGATAATGCACAGAGAATGAGAATGAGGTGTATTCCCACCCTAGTCATCTATAGAGGAAGAATCACTATTTACAGATTCTTGTGTATCCTTCTGGATGGATGAGTAGATAAATGAACAAACAGAAAAATAAATTCTCTTTTCTCTGTCTCTCTCACATTAAAGCTATAGCATATTCTATACAAAATTTTGTGCCTTGTTTTTTTTAAATTTAAAAATATTCTTTAAATTTAGTCCACATCAATAACTATATAACTACCTCGTTCTTTTAACATCTACAAGTAATCCATTGTACGGATGAACCAGGATTTATTTAGCCTGTCCTCTGTTAACAGACATTTAGATTGCTGTCAATTATTTGCTACTATAACTCTGATGCAATAAATTCTTTTGAAAGTGGTAAACTTTTATAGATTCAATGCCTAGAAGTGGAATTACTGGCTTAACAGGTGTATAGGTTTAATTTTTATATATTAGATGAATTATCCTCCATAAAAATGGTAGCAAATTTTCCGCCATAGACAACACTAATTTACATTTCCACCAACAACTAATGAGTGAGATAAATGCAAACTTTTGAGAACTCAGCTCCATTCAGTTTGATTTTGTCAACCAAGTCCAGTAACTTGACTATACAGTCTTCTTGTTTAACATCTTGATATAATTCAGGAACAGCAGCTGGGGGCTTCTTATTTCAGATCTCTACATTTCTCTTCAAATGCCTCTTCTTATAGAAAAATACAGTGATTGTTTTGCCAAATAATTCAGTTGACATCTTATGATTTTTGTGTAAAATACAACCCAAATTATTGGCCTCGTAGTTCCATTACTATTTTATTCAATTAATTAACATAGACATATCCATTAGTATTACCTCTGTGTTTGTTTAAACTGTAAGAAAGATCCACATACATTTTTAAAAGATTGTATCAAATATACCTAAAGGATAAACTAAAAAATACCTGAAACAAATAAGAACAGAATTGTGTATGAGAATAATAGAATATTCAAAGGGCAGTTATTATTGCTTCTGTGTGTCTTTTTCTTGTCTATAAATGAAAATACTGAACTGCTTCAAGAAATCTTCTGTTTTTGGAGCATTTCNTTAAAAGATTGTATCAAATATACCTAAAGGATAAACTAAAAAATACCTGAAACAAATAAGAACAGAATTGTGTATGAGAATAATAGAATATTCAAAGGGCAGTTATTATTGCTTCTGTGTGTCTTTTTCTTGTCTATAAATGAAAATACTGAACTGCTTCAAGAAATCTTCTGTTTTTGGAGCATTTCAACTCTGGTAGTAAACAGGAAGCACTAAAAATGCTTATGAAAACTGTGTTTCACAAATTAACGGGAATTCACACATGGTTAAATAAGTAACCTAACATGCCTAAGCAAATATTTTATGCTGTTTCTCATTACTCAACTTTCCAAACAAATCCATAGAAGTAGCTTGTTATCGTCCATTTAAATCATACCCTCAAATTTAATCAAACCTTTTCTTTAGGGCAAAATAGTCCAATATGTGTGGATGTTGATGTAAATGGTGCTGAAGGAATGGGGCAGACGGTTAAAGTACGACTCAGACTGTTAATGAGTGTCTTTCCACATAGCTATTCCATGACAAGTTGATAGATGTTTGGTTCCACTGTCCTCCATAAACCATGGGAGATGGTGCAGATTGTAGATTCTGAGTTCAAATCTTAGACCTTTGCAATCTGCATGTACAAAACAAATGCCTTCACAGTATAAAAGAAATAGGTCTCTTTTGATAAGATTGCATAATTCCAAGATCAGCATCCATCTGTGTATATATTTTTTTCTTTTAGCTTATGTTAATGGCTTTATTTGGCAACTTAATGTTTTCCTTTTCCTCCTAACAGCAGGTGAAAGAACTCATAAATCTGCCATGAACAGTTGCCAATGAATATTCATATCTGGAATGTCTGATTGTAGCAGTTTGACATTTTTATTCAATTTCCATCAAGAAAAAGAAATGCTTTGTTTCTTAAATCTAAATACACTCTGATCAGCTTCAGCACATTATACCACTGGTTAAATTATTATAATTGTCCATATCAAACAATTAGTTTATAAAATAAGAATATTTGTTATGATCTAGAAAAACAATGTAACTATGAAAAATCTCACAAACTCACTGAAAAAAATATATGTTTTTCCTTTATTGGATAATTTATTTTAAAATGTTATCCACGGTGAGTAGTTTCATTTTCTGTCCTAATATATCATCCATGGTGTGTGCGTGCTAAGTCGCTTTAGTCACGTCCAGTTCTTTGTGACACTGTAAACTGTAACCTGCCAGGCTCCTCTATCCATTGGATTCTCCAGGCAAGGATACTGGAGTGACTTGCCATGCCCTGCTCCAGGGCATCTTCCCAATGCAGGGATCGAACCCACGTCTCCTATGACTCCTGCTGGTGGATTCTTTATTGCTGAGCTACCAGGGAAGAACATTGTCTACATTATATGCTGATATTCCTTGCTGAATGAGTTGATAGTCTCTGGTGAAATGAATCCCATGAACAGACAACATGAGCTTAATGGGATATGTATTCTACAAATCATTATTATATGAACAAGAAGACTTGGTTCAACCAGAGGCAACTCAGGATTGATACAATTTTGGTGGATATTTGCCATTATCTACAAAGGTGGCCTTAGTGGTAAAGAACCTACCTGCCAATGCAGGAGATATAAGAGATGTGGGTTCAATCCGTGGGTCAGGGAAGATCCCCTGGAGGAGGGCATGGCAACCCACTCTGATATTCTTGCCTGGAGAATCCCATGGACAGAGGAGCATGGCAGGCTTCAGTCCACGGGGCTGTGCAGAGTTGGGCATGACTGAAGTGACTTAGCATGCACACAACCCCAAAATCAAGACATTATAGCAGCAAAATTAATTTTTTTTATTAACTAAAATCTGTCTTTAGATTGTTCTGCCTTTAGGTTTACCTTTAGTACATTACAATCCTTCTTTAGATATATAGGAATAATTTGGAAAGCTTACCAAACTATAGATTTCTGGGCCATAGTCCAGATTATTCTTAATCGGTATATCTGTGTTATGCCCCAATAAGTTTTATTTCTAACAAGTTCCTAAGTAGTGATGATGCTATTCTGTCACACTATATGTAAATATTTTATAGTGTTGGCTATCTTTGGTCTTCTATAAAATATACACATATCTTCCAGAAAAACAAACATAGAGCAGTAAATCATTCAGAAGCCTGTAATGGCAGGCAAAGAGCAGAAATTATATGCAGGGGGGAGGGTTCAGAATAGCGTATACATTGAGTAGTCCAACACAGCAAGTGTTTTTTCTAATCCCTGTTCTGTATCATATACTTGCCTATGGTATATTTTATACGTAAGGTGTTAGAAACTAAGTAAGAATTTAGTTTTTTAATCCTCTTATGAAGTAGAGTCTACATTTCCCACGTTTTATTGAAAAAATGAACTATAATGTGACAGTATAATAATATACCCCTAATCTTAATTATTTGTAATTAAAATGCTGGAGAAGACTGTCTAAAAGATTAGAAAGCCATGGGAATTAGAGGACATTTCCTCAATTTGTTATTGAACTCAAAGGGTTTGTTTTTATTTGCAGTTTATGAAATGCTGATCTCTGATTTTACAAAGTAGGCACATATTTTCTTGAAATACTTTTTATTTTAAACATCATAATCAAAAACAATTTTATTGGACTATAGGGTTTCAGCACTGATGATAAACGAAGTGTGTGGTGGTGGTAGCTGTTTTTTAAGCAGTAACTGTTTTCTCAAGACTTTATGAGAGGCCCAAACTCCCTATTTTGTATTTTCTACTTCACTCTCATTCCCTTCCAAGCATTTTCAACTTTGCTGCCAGGCATCTTTCTAAAACACAAATATGATCTTGCAACTCATTATCTTAATTAAAATCTTTCAACAGCTTCACATTGCTTTTAGCATAAAATGAGCATTTCTTAGGTTTGCATATAAGGCCCTTTATAATCTGACCCCAACCTACCTGTTTAGTTTTATAGCTAAATCTTTGAATCCTGCCATTAAAAACAACTTAGGAGTCTTTAAATATGCTATGTGTTCTCAAGCCACTTAACCCATGCCTAAAATATCTTTATTCTGTATCTTTTACACCTTACTCTCTTTGTCTTTTAAGACTCACCTCGTTTTTCCATGTTTGAAATGTTCCTTTGTGGTCCCTTTTAGGCGCGTTTTCTCAAAATTCCCATACTTTTAGCATACCACTTAGATACTTCTAATATAGACTAGGGACACTATGCATTTGCCTAACTGTAAATCTTAAACTCTTGGAAAATACTAACTGTTCCATCTATATTTATATCATGGAGCCAACATACAACAGCAACTCATAAGGTCTGATGCTGAAGCTCGAATACTTTGGCCACCTGATATGAAGCACTACCTCATTGGAAAAGACCCTGATGCAGGGAAAGATTGAAGGCAAAATGAGCAGAAGGCAGCAGAGGATGAGATGATTTGATAGCATCATGAACTCAAAATACATGAATTTGAGCAGATTCTGGGTGGCTTACATGGTAAAAGCATCTGCCTACAATGGGTTCAGATCCCTGAGTTGGGAAGATCCTCTGGAGAAGGAAACGGCAACCCACTCCAGTACTCTTGGAAAATTCCATGGACGATGGAGCTTGGTAGGCTAGAGTCCATGGGGTCGCAAAGAGTTGGACACGACTGAGTGAATTCATTGCCACTGGGAGATAGTGAAGTACCGAGGAGCCTGGCATGCTGCAGCCCATGAGATCACAACGAGCCATACATGACTTCGTGACTGGACAACAGCAGCAGCAAATAGCTTTAATTTTTTTTTTAACTAATCATATCATGAGTAATGAGAAGTCAGATTTTATATCTAACGCAAAATTGTAGAGGACATACTAAGCCAGACAGAGAAGTTTTAATTTTAACATAATTAGTAGAGAACTAGGATCACATTTTGAATTGGAAAGTGATACAATGCAAACGATGATTTAGGAAAACTAAGAGAATGTATTTAAGCTGTTACAAGAGTTGAGATGTGGGATGAGGATAGATACATTTTTGTGATATTAATGCTGGTGAAGCAGTGTGAGATTTGTTTTATGCAGAGCTTGATAAACCCAGGATTTCTGTCCTAGATGATAAAAAGTATGACAGAAATACTTTGGAAACAGAGTGCTAAGAAGGAGAGCTATTATCTCATGGAGGATGCTGGAGTTTTGGAGAAATGATGTTTACGTAGAGGTCAATGCTGCTGCTGCTGCTGTCACGTCGCTTCAGTCGTGTCCGACTCTGTGCAACCCCATAGGTGGCAGCCCACCAGGCTCCGCTGTCCCTGGGATTCTCCAGGCAAGAACACTGGAGTGGGTTGCCATTTCCTTCTCCAATGGGAAGTCATAAAAAGCTGGAAGCAATTAAAAGTAAGATTCCATGGTGCAAAAGAGATCCTAAGACCCAAATTCTGAAAATAGGCATCAGGTGGCAGGTCAACACTATGAACCTTGAACATCCTCTTTGTCAGAGAGAGAGCAAAAGGAGCAGCCCAAAAGCAAGTAATTCTGACAGAATAGAAAAGAGATGCTGACCAAAGAATGTGTGATTTTCAAGAGAGGAAAGTTCAATATCATCAGCACAGGTATTCCAACCCAAATACAGTAGCTACAACTGCACCTTCTGATGATTCCTGCCTCCCTTCAGCTCTGCCCCCTCCCTCCTAATCAGTTGCTTCTTCCCTTGATGCCTGTTAGCTTATCTCTCTCCACCCTTTGAACTGCCTTCCCGCCTCGACTATTTCTTTACATCTCTCCGGAGAGCCCCACCATGGGGGTCCGTGAGGATGTGGTGAGACCACATGGCAAAAGCAGAAAGATTTCCCATAACTGAAAAGAAATTTCCCCAGCCACAACCTCCGGCAATATCTTTTTTCCCACCCCTCTGGTGGTGGCCACACATCTCTCAATTCTGCTGTGTAGCATATGGCAGTTAACCATTCTCTGTCCAGTAAAGTCATGATCCCCTAGACCACTTCCCTTGTTCAAAATGCTGCATTGCTGTTTAAAATTAAGTGTGACTCATTGGAACGCCCCCCAAAAAACAGATGTGACTTTTTGCAGCAAGTCCACTTCTAACCCCCACAGAGATACTTGGGCAAGGATGCTGTTCAGCATCTCTTGTTGCTGTTATTATCTTCGATTACAGTTGCTATTTCATGATTCTCAAAAGAATTGCTTTGTGTAGTGATTTGTATTATAAAGTGATTTCAGATAAATGTAGGTCGATCCTTGAGCAAGTTTTGACTCTAAGGGTAATTATCCTTATTTTACAAATGAAGAGATCAAGATTCAGAGAGGCTGTATGATTTGCTCAAAGACACTGCATAGATGTGGCAGAGCTGACCGGGGCTGGGACTATTTCCATTACAACAAATGGTGACTTTCAGTTTATTCATATTTCTCTTGATAAATTCAGGAAATATATTTTTTCCTCAAAGCCTTTTTATTTAAGTTTTTCAAAAAAAAAAAAAAAGTATACTGCTTCAGTGGGACCATTTTTCAAACAAGAAAATTGAGATATCACAATTGTAAAGAAGATGAGTTCAGCCAATGATTTTGTGGCAGAGCTAATATTAGCACCCTAGCTTTCAAATAATTATCCTCATGCTGTTTTATGATGGACACTGTCCTCTTTGTCCTTTTGGGTTCTGTTTCTTTTCTTTGCTCTTAGAAGATAACATATGGCATTACTTTCAAGTTTCCTGAATTTTATACTACAGGTTTTTTGAATTTTATACTACCTTCTACTAAACCATGAGGACATTGACATCCATGTACTCCAGGCTAATCCATGACCTACTGATGGCATTCCATATTTTCTTGCAACTCACCCATTAGCTTTTCATTTTCTTTCTGCATTTTTTAACAGTCCACCTACTGAGCTCTTCACTACACAGGATAAATCACAGTTGTCTCTTCTGTCTAAGAAGGACCAAAAAAAAGAAAAAATCCCTTTGGCATTAGTTTCTTCTCAGACTCTCACATTTAATAGACAGATGAATAATACGCCCTTTCTCTCCATTTTCGCATCTGCCTTTCACTTCTTAAAAACTGCCATTATTATGTGTGTGTGTGTGTTAAGAGAAGGTATAGACTCTCTTTTCAGCCCACAGCATCCATATCAGACTGTGACTCACCATTTTACTAAGGGAGTCTCCACTAAGTCAATATTTCTAATAAATCGACTCTACTGGACCCTCTTCCCAGACATCTCAACATTCAATTCAGTTCAGTCGCTCAGTCGTGTCCGACTCTTTGCGACCCCATGAATCGCAGCACGCCAGGCCTCCCTGTCCATCACCATCTCCCGGAGTTCACTCAGACTCACGTCCATCGAGTCGGTGATGCCATCCAGCCATCTCATCCTCGGTCGTCCCCTTCTCCTCCTGCCCCCAATTCCTCCCAGCATCAGAGTCTTTTCCAGTGAATCAGCTCTTCGCATGAGGTGGCCAAAGTATTGGAGTTTCACCTTTAACATCAGTCCTTCCAAATAGCCAATAATGCCATCATTTTGAAACCCTCAGCCTTTCTCTGCCATGATGCCATTCTGAGTTTTTAATAACGCTTTGAATTTCTCCATCTATTTTGAGGAAGTAGGATTGAATAACAAAGACTAAAGGCACTGGAGCCAGATCACAGGACGAAACCACCAAGAGTGTAATAGTATGTGAACTTATTTAACTTCTTTACGCCAGTTTCCTTCATTTTTTAATTATTTATATTGAGGTACAATTGACATATATCATTATATTATGTTTAGGCTTACAACGTAATGATTCAGTATACTGTGAAGTGATCACTGCAATAGGTGTAGTTAACATCCACCATACCTAGTTACAAATCAACTTTTTCTCTTGGCATGAGGACTTTTGATTTACTCACCTGTTTGAATTTATTTTTAATTGGAGTATAATTCGTTTACCGTGCTGTGTTAGTTTCTGCTCTACAACAGTGTGAATCAGTTGTAAGTATACATATATCCCTGCCCTCTTCAGCCTCCCTGACTCCCTCCCAACACGCTAGATCATCACAGAGCACAGAGCTGGGCTCCCTGTGCTTTATAGCAGCCTCTCACTAGCTATCTGTGCTACACAAGGCAGTTTATATGTATGTCAATGTATTCTCTCAATTTGTCCTCTCCTTCCCCACTGTGTCCACAAGGGCCAATTTCCTTTAAAATAGGTATAGTAATAGTACCTATCTTGTGAGTTCCATAGTACCTTAGAGGATTGTTTTGAGAATTAAAATTGTTAATACATGAAAAATACGATGACAATGGCTGACACATAATAGTTGCCAGGTGAATTATTGTGTTACTGCTAATTGCTACCATTCACTACCACCATTACCACTCCTATCACGCCTCTTCCTCCATCCCTTTTCTTTCACTAACAGTCTAGGTATTGATGCTCCATATAGTGCTTTTCTCAGATTTCTTACCTCCTCTGAGTGCTCTGGAAGGTCCATCATATCTGTCAAGTATTCACTTCATCACATATATTTTTATTCCTCTCAAATCACGCTAACATGAATTCCAGGACAATATACTTAACCACCTCAGTTCAGTTCAGTTCAGTCACTCAGCCTTGTCCAACTCTTTGTGAGCCTGTGGACTGCAGGACACCAGGCTTCCCAGTCCATCACCAACTCCAGCAACTTGCTCAAACTCATGTCCATCAAGTTGGTGATGCCATGCAACCATCTCCTCTTTGGTCATCCCCTTCTCTTCCTGCCTTTAATCTTTCCCAGCATCAGGGTTTTCTAATGAGTCAGCTCTTTGCAGCAGGTGGCCAAAGTATTGGAGTTTCAGCTTCAGCATCAGTCCTTCCAGTGAATATTCAGGACTGATTTCCTTTAGGATGGACTGGTTTGATCTCCTTTCAGTCCAAGGGGCTCTCAAGAGTCTTATCCAACAGCACAGTTCAAGAGCATCAGTTCTTTGATGCTCAGCTTTCTTTATGGTCCAACTCTCACATCCATACACGACTACTGGAAAAACCATAGCTTAGACTAGATCGACTTCTGTCAGCAAAGTAATGTCTCTGCTTTTTAGTATGTTGTCTAGCTTTTCTTCCAAGGAGCAAGTGTCTTTTAATTTCATAGCTGCAGTCACCGTCTACAGGGATTTTG
Source organism: Oreotragus oreotragus (assembly GCA_006410675.1). Lineage (NCBI taxonomy): Eukaryota > Metazoa > Chordata > Mammalia > Artiodactyla > Bovidae > Oreotragus > Oreotragus oreotragus. Next base: position 53,845 of record SJYX01001543.1, read on the forward strand.
GAGCCCAAGAAAATAAAGTCTGTCACTGTTTCCATTGTTTCCCCATCGATTTTCATGAAGTGATGGGACCAGATGCCATGATGTTAGTTTTTAGAATGTTCAGCCTTTAGTCAGCTTTTTCACTCTCCTCTTTCAGTCTCATCAAGAGGCTCTTTACTTCTTCTTTGCTTTCTGCCATGGAGTGATGTCATCTGCATATCTGACATTACTGATATTTCTCCTGGCAATCTTGATTCCAGCTTGTGCTTTATCCAGCTCAGCATTTTGTATAATGTACTCTGCATAAACTTAAATAAGCAGGGTGACAATATGCAGCCTTCAGGTACTCCTTTCCCAATTTGGAACCAGTCCATTGTTCCATGTCCAGTTCTAACAGTTGCTCCTTGACCTGCATACAGGTTTTTCAGGAGGCAGGTAAGGGAGTCCAGTATTCCCATCTTTTTAAGAAGTTTCCACAGTTTGTTTTTAAATCTACACAGTCAAAGGCTTTGGCATAGTCAATAAAGAAGAAATAGAATTTTTTCTGGAATTTTCTTGCTTTTTCTATAATCCAGCGGATGTTGGCAATTTGATCTCTGGTTCCTCCGCCTGTTCTAAAACCAGCTTGAACATCAGGGAGTTCACGGTTCACATATTGCTGAAGCCTGGCTTGGAGAATTTTGAGCATTACTTTACTAGCATGTGAGATGAGTGCAATTGTGCGGTAGTTTGAGCATTCTTTGGCATTGCCTTTCTTTGGAATTGGAATGAAAACTGACCTTTTCCAGTCCTGTGGCCACTGCTGAGTTTTCCAAATTTGCTGGCATATTGAGTGCAGCACTTTCACAGCATCATCTTCCAGGATTTGAAACAGCTCAACTGGAATTCCATCACCTCCACTAGCTTTGTTCTTAGTGATGCTTTCTAAGGCCCACTTGACTTCACATTCCAAGATGTCTGGCTCTAGATTAGTGATCACATCCTCATGATTATCTGGGTCGTGAAGATCTTTTCTGTACAGTTCTTCTGTGTATTCTTGCCACCTCTTCTTAATATCTTCTGCTTCTGTTAGGTCCATACCATTTCTATCCTTTATCGAGCCCATCTTTGCATGAAATGTTCCCTTGGTATCTCCAATTCTCTTGAAGAGATCTCTAGTCTTTCCCATTCTGTTGTTTTCCTCTATCTCTTTGCATTGATTGCTGAAGAAGGCTTTCTTATCTCTTCTTGCTATTCTTTGGAACTCTGCATTCAGATGCTTATATCTTTTCTTTTCTCCTTTGCTTTTCGCCTCTCTTCTTTTCAGTGCTATTTGTAAGGCTTCTCCAGACAGCCATTTTGCTTTTTTGCATTTCTTTTCCATGGGGATGGTCTTGATCCCTGTCTCCTGTACAATGTCACGAACCTCATTCCATAGTTCATCAGGAACTCTGTCTATCAGATCTAGGCCCTTAAATCTATTTCTCACTTCCACTGTATAATCATAAGGGATTTGATTTAGGTCATACCTGAATGGTCTAGCGGTTTTCCCTACTTTCTTCAATTTAAGTCTGAATTTGGAAATAAGGAGTTCATGATCTGAGCCACAGTCAGCTCCTGGTCTTGTTTTTGTTGACTGTATAGAGCTTCTCCATCTTTGGCTGCAAAGAATATAATCAATCTGATTTCGGTGTTGACCATCTGGTGATGTCCATGTGTAGAGTCTTCTCTTGTGTTGCTGGAAGAGGGTGTTTGCTATGACCAGTGCATTTTCTTGGCAAAACTCTATTAGTCTTTGCCCTGCTTCATTCCGCATTCCAAGGCCAAATTTGCCTGTTACTCCAGGTGTTTCTTGACTTCCTACTTTAGCATTCCAGTCCCCTATAATGAAAAGGACATCTTTTTTGGGTGTTAGTTCTACAAGGTCTTGTAGGTCTTCATAAAACCGTTCAACTTCAGCTTCTTCAGCATTACTGGTTGGGGCATAGACTTGGATAACTGTGATATTGAATGGTTTGCCTTGGAAACGAACAGAGATCATTCTGTCGTTTTTGAGATTGCATCCAAGTACTGCATTTCGGACTCTTTTGTTGACCATGATGGCTACTCCATTTCTTCTGAGGGATTCCTGCCCGCAGTAGTAGATATAATGGTCATCTGAGTTAAATTCACCCATTCCAGTCCATTTTAGTTCGCTGATTCCTAGAATGTCGACGTTCACCCTTGCCATCTCTTGTTTGACCACTTCCAATTTGCCTTGATTCATGGACCTGACATTCCAGGTTCCTATGCAATATTGTTCTTTACAGCATCGGATCTTGCTTCTATCACCAGTCACATGCACAACTGGGTATTGTTTTTGCTTTGGCTCCATCCCTTCATTCTTTCTGGAGTTATTTCTCCACTGATCTCCAGTAGCATATTGGGCACCTAACGACCTGGGGAGATTCTCTTTTGATATCCTATCATTTTGCCTTTTCATACTGTTCATGGGGTTCTCAAGGCAAGAATACTGAAGTGGCTTGCCATTCCCTTCTCCAGTGGACCACGTTCTGTCAGACCTCTCCACCATGACCCGCCCGCCTTGGGTTGCCCTGCAGGCATGGCTTGGTTTCATTGAGTTAGACAAGGCCCTGGTCCTAGTGTGATTAGATTGACTAGTTTTCTGTGAGTATGGTTTCAGTGTGTCTGCCCTCTGATGCTCTCTTGCAACACCTACCATCTTACTTGGGTTTCTCTTACCTTGGGCGTGGGTTGTCTCTTCACGGCTGCTCCTTACCTTGGACGAGGGGTATCTCCTTACCGCCGCAGTTCCTGACCTTCAACGTGGGACAGCTCCTCTAGGCCCTCCTGCGCCTGCGCAGCCCCTGCTCCTCGGGTTGCTCCTCCCGGCCGCCGGCCGTGGCCTCGGGCGTGGGTGGCTTCTCCCAGCTGCCGCCCCTGGCCTCGGGCTCAGGGTGGCTCCTCCGGGTCACCACCCCTGGCCTCGGGCGCAAGGTGGCTTCTCCCGGCCGCCCCTGGCCTCGGACGTGGGGTGTCTCTTCCTGGCCGCCCCTGACCTCGGACACGGGGTAGCTCCTCCCGGCCGCCGCCCTGACCTCAGACGCGGGGTGTCTCCTCCCGGCCGCCACTGACCTCGGATGAGGGGTAGCTCCTCCCGGCCGCCACTGACCTCAGACACAGGGTAGCTCCTCTCGGCCGTTCCTGCGCCGTCGCAGCCTGGCACTCTAGGTTGCTGCCCCTGACCTCGGACGTGGGGTAGCTTCTCTCGCCCGCGCTGAGTGCGCCGGCCCGGCTCTCGCAAGCGGCCCGCGCTGAGTGCGCCGGCCCGGCTCTCGCAAGCGGCCCGCGCTGAGTGCGCCGGCCCGGCTCTCGCAAGTGGCCCGCGCTGAGTGCATTAGAAAGCATCACTAAGAACAAAGCTAGTGGAGGTGATGGAATTCCCGTTGAGCTGTTTCAAATCCTGAAAGATGATGCTGTGAAAGTGCTGCACTCAATATGCCAGCAAATTTGGAAAACTCAGCAGTGGCCACAGGACTGGAAAAGGTCAGTTTTCATTCCAATTCCAAAGAAAGGCAATGCCAAAGAATGCTCAAACTACCGCACAATTGCACTCATCTCACACGCTAGTAAAGTAATGCTCAAAATTCTCCAAGCCAGGCTTCAGCAATATGTGAACCGTGAACTCCCTGATGTTCAAGCTGGTTTTAGAACAGGCAGAGGAACCAGAGATCAAATTGCCAACATCCGCTGGATCATGGAAAAAGCAAGAGAGTTCCAGAAAAACATCTATTTCTGCTTTATTGACTATGCCAAAGCCTTTGACTGTGTGGATCACAATAAACTGTGGAAAATTCTGAAAGAGATGGGAATACCAGACCACCTAACCTGCCTCTTGAGAAATCTGTATGCAGGTCAGGAAGCAACAGTTAGAACTGGACATGGAACAACAGACTGGTTCCAAATAGGAAAAGGAGTATGTCAAGGCTATATATTGTCACCCTGCTTATTTAACTTATATGCAGAGTACATCATGAGAAATGCTGGCCTGGTTGAATCACAAGCTGGAATCAAGATTGCTGGGAGAATATCAATAACCTCAAATATGCAGATGACACCACCCTTATGGCAGAAAGTGAAGAGCCTCTTGATGAAAGTGAAAGAGGAGAGTCAAAAAGTTGGCTTGGAGCTCAACATTCAGAAAACTAAGATCATGGCATCTGGTCCCATCACTTCTTGGCAGATAGATGGGGAAACAGTGGCTTACTTTACTTTTTGGGGCTCCAAAATCACAGCAGATTGTGACTGCAGCCATGAAATTAAAAGATGCTCCTTGGAAGGAAAATTAGACCAACCTAGACAGCATATTAAAAAGCAGAGTCATTACTATGTCAACAAAGGTCTCTCTAGTCAAGGCTATGGTTTTTCTAGTGGTCATGTATGCGTGTGAGAGTTGGACTATAAAGAAAGCTAAGTGCTGAAGAATTGATGCTTTTGAACTATGGTGTTGGAGAAAACTCTTGAGAGTGCCTTGGACTGCAAGGAGATTCAATCAGTTAAAGGAGATCAGTCCTGAGTGTTCATTGGACAGACTGATGTTGAAGCTGAAACTCCAGTACTTTGGCTTCCTGATACAAAGAACTGACTCATTTGAAAAGATCTTGATGCTGCGAAAGATTGAAAGTGGGAGAAGGGGATGACAGAGGATGAGAGGGTTGGATGGCATCACCGACTCGATGGACATGGGTTTGGGTGGACTCCGGGAGTTGATGATGGACAGGGAGGCCTGGCTTGCTGTGGTTCATGGGGTCGCAGGGAGTTGAACACGACTGAGCAACCAAACTGAACTGATCTCAGGCCTGTAATGCCAACCACCTCTATTAATCAACATTTCAAACAACACAAACACTAAACATTATATGTTATTTATATAAATCTGTATTTGAAGAATATGAATTAAATTACCTTTAAATAATTGTTTTTTGTTGATGTTTGTCAAGATTTTTGTTCTTTGAATAAAAATAATGCTATGAGACTTAGGGAATTACACTCTCATGCAATGTCAATTTTCTAGTACAGAAGAGAGCTGTATTTCCAGGTGAGCAAGCATTTCCCAGGAGACAGTATGTTCTCTGGTCCAGTAATTCACTATATGTCATTTTACTGAGTTGTACAAAGTCTTTTTCCAGAGTGTCTCTCTTACTTAATAGTATGTGGGCCATAGATTTTAAAAATTATAAATATTTAAGATATTCTGGGAACTCTATTGTTCACCATATGTTTTATTTGATATTTGTATATCTGTGTTTTTTTTTTTCAGTTTACAAGTGATTGTTGTTTTATAATATTGGAAATATATTCCTTGGTTTATATTTTCAGTAAAGTGTTCCTCTCTATATGAAAGAAAGTAGATTGAATAATTTTCCCTTCAATCATTTTGTTCTGGAATATCAGTTAAGGTACCAAATTTCCTTCACCTTATCCTGATGAATAGGAAAATTATTCTACAGACATCACAGAACTAATCACAAGAATCCATTAGTCTCTGCATTTCATGTCTCATGATCAGTTTTTTTCCACCCATTATGTCTCTACAGTAGAATTGTCAGAAACCCAAGTTGATATCTTAGCATTTCTTACTCCCAGCATGTGCCTTTATTTTGGCATTCATCAAAACCTTTGTCACTGTACATCTATAAGTACATGCAGGTCTTTAGATTTGAGGATCAATTTGCCATAAATAAAGAGGAGCAGCTTATCTGAACCTTGATAGCAATCTGTGCTTGGGTTTGAAGTCTGCAGCCAAATAATAATGTTTGTTTGTTGCCTAACAATTAGTTAAATAGGTTATCAGCTGATATATATTTGGGAATATAAGCAATCTTTATAATAAAATAAATATATTATTAGATTAATACAAATATTAATATTCATTTATAATGATATAAACAATCTTTATAATGAAGAACTACTTTCCATCTGAGTTGTTAAAATGACCTAAGAGTGGATGTGTACTAAAATAACTAAAAATGGCAAGTGACACAACATGGAACTAGTCTTTGCAGTTTTTGAAGGTCAGAACAAAATTTTCATAATGCACAATATAAGTTGTCTAATGAATTTAGCATAGATAAATTGAAAGCACTCTTAGAATGGCAGAGAGTCAGAATTTAAATTATTGAGCAATGGAGCTGTCATTAAAAATATCAAGTATGAAGTTTATTTTCCCTAAGGATAACTTACAGCATATTCTAGTTCCACCTTGTTCTTTTTCTTTTCTTTCTTAATATATCAAAAAAGTTTGACAAGCATATCACCTACATTGTTGTTTATAATTTTGTTTTCTTTTGCGTTATGTTTTGAGTTGAAACTTTTGTATAATACGAAATAAATTACTAGACAAATAAAAAGACAAAGTCGTACATATTAAAACCAGCAATTCTTAAAATGATGATTAGACTCATTGCCTCTCCAACAGCACCACACATCTGTCAAATTTCTATCAAAGCTTATTCTCAAGTTCTGTACTTAATATGCTGTTGACTGGTAACACGCATTTTGTGGATCAGCCATGGTCCAAGGACCACATTTAAGAAGAACTACTTTAAACTATCACAATGTGCCAAACTGACTTTGGGCCAGTCTTCTAAGTCCTACTGTAATCTAGGTTATTTAAAAGTGTAGATAATTTCTCCAAGATTATAACCAGGTTGGTTACACTAACTTCACTATTATTCCAGATTACCATATTAAGGTCACTGTTTTTTTCACTAATATTAATCAACCTGGCCCATAGTAGACACAGAAAAAAAATTTTTTTTATTACAGGTATTGAATGCATTTTAAAAGCTGTAAGAAATATCCTCCTGTACTCACAAAGATTATCTTAAATGGGACTGATCTAATTTATTCCTCTTCAAATGCTATATTACATGAGTTAAGAGGCCTTTTATTCCTGCAGGTAGAATTTTAGGATCAATTATAGCTACCTTGTATTTTAGTAGGTACTTCAGCATGATTATATTAATTTAAACATAAAAATCAGGCTACTTATGCAAGAGTTGAAGTATGAAAGAGCTTCTCAATGGGCTCCTTATTTTAAGTCTTACCCATCAAATTACAATGTAATTGCTTTTATTTGATCTTTTCCTATCTAAAAACTGCCTTGGGGGGATGCATGTTTCACTCCATTTACTTTGATCAAAGAAAGAGAAGTCCATGAGTTTTTCAAAGAACTTCCAGATTTGAAGTGGCAAAAAATATTCTATTTTTACTACCCCATATGGACAAGTAATTTCTACAGCTTTTTTTAAAAAGGAAGAAAAGAAGAAAAAAAGAAAAGGATGTAGATAGTGTTTAACTTTGTGATAAAGTTATTTACTTTCATATTTTGAAGATAAAGCACCACATTTGGGAGAACATTGCTTATATGTGCCATGATTCTGTTATTATCAATTACATAAAGTTTCTTCCTTAACACTTGCTCTGTTTAAATATTATTTTGTACCCAATTTTTTATTCCAAGATGATGATAGTCATGATGATGATGGTTGCCAAACTTGAATGATATGCCAAAAGGTTGGCATAAAAAGAAAACTAGTCCCTTTGGGGACAAAAATGATCATTAAAAGAAAACTAGTCCCTTTGGGGACAAAAATGATCAGTTTAATGCTATCCAAGACTCCAAGTTTACAGAAATACTTGTGGTTTTTCCTTGTTAATCATTCAAGTTCGTCTTCTATATCTCTTCTTTCCATTTAATTCTAAAATAGTATTTTAAGTTTTTAAATCTTAAAACACAACATGTGCTATGAACTTTTCTACTATAAATCTGATATTTTATTTAATTTTAGTATTTCATTTTATTCTTGGCAAGTAAGAAGCAAACGAAAAATGAAGATGATTGTTTATACATAATCAGGTTAAATAACAGAAAAGGAGGATAATTTTCACAATCCACACTAGCTGTAAGTAGATGCACCTGCACATCTCCACTGCTACTTCCTAGTGAGCTAGGATTTTCTCAAGGGCCTGATCTTCCTCATTTAATGAACTGTATGTTAATTGTTCAGCCATTTCTAGTGACTTACCAAGGTTAAGTCCCTAAGTGACTTGGGATACATAATGTACTGTCTCACAGTCAAATAGGAGCTACATTCTAACTGAAATGCACGACCACCACTTATTTTTTTAAACAAGGAAAAGAGGGGGGCACTGGTTTTGTCCAACAGACATTCACTAAGTGTGTATTTGTTGGAGAGATTAACCTAGCCTAGATTACTGTTATTTTGTAAGACAGGAGGAAATGGTATAAAATGGACTATCGGCTTGACCTCTGTTCTCCAGAGAAGTCTTGTTCAGTGAAAAACTTGTTATTTGGGCTGTCATAAGGCATCCATTTCTTATTTTAGTGAAGAATATAGGTTAATCAGACATTTATACATAATACAGGCACTTTTCTCACTCTCATGAAACTGGTGCATACATGCAGAGATCATCTTGAAGACGAGAGCATTTTATGGGAAGTTTATGTACATTGTAGGATGTTGTGCATTCATTTTGTTTATTTTGCTTTCCTTGTATTTGTTTTAGCTTGTATTTAGCAAAAAATTTATCCCATAGAAATTGACTTTTAAAGACCATTATTATTGAAGCTCAATTTTGAGGTCATTTATATTCAGTACTGTGGTGTTCAATAATACAGGAAGACAACCAAGACAGACTTGAGTATCCATTTTCTTTCTTTTAAATAGAAAATATTAGCATCAGTTTCCAATGGAATGCATTAGCAGTTTCATTCTTCCATTTAAACTGCTTGAAAGTAGAAAGGAATTCTACAAATAAGTGCTTACTCAGGAAAAAGCACATGCTCATTCTATCCTGGAAAATGCTTACATTTTATTGGGAAATTTTAACTGATTGTTTGAGAAAAGGAAAAGGAAAAGTGCTGCCAAGAACCCAGCACACTGTTTCTTTCATAGAGTTTTAGATATCACAACAAGGCTGCCAGTAATATTTGAAGCAATGATCAAAATATCACTATAACCAAACGAGACAGCATTTTAAAAAGCAGAGGCATTACTTTGCCAACAAAGTTCCATCTAGTCAAAGCTGTGGTTTTTCCAGTAGTCATTTATGGATGTGAGAGTTGGACTATAAAGAGAGCTGAAGGCAGAAGTATTGATGCTTTTGAACTGTGTTGTTGGAAAAGACTCCTGAGAGTCCCTTGGACTGCAAGGAGATCCAGTCCTAAAGGAAACCAGTCCTGAATATTCATTTGAAGGACTGATGCTAAAGCTGAAACTCCAATACTTTGGCCACCTGATGCGAAGAACTGACTCAATGAAAAAGACCCTGAGCCTGGGAAAGATTGAAGGCAGGAGGAGAAGAGGACTGGAAAAGATCAGTTTTCATTTCAGTCCCAAAGAAAGACAGAGGATGAGACGGTTGGATGCCATCACTGATGAGTTTGAGCAAGCTCTGGGAGTTGGTGATGGACAGGGAAACCTGGTGTACTGCAGTCCGTGGGGTCACAAAGAGTCAGACACGACTGAGCAACTGAACAGAACTGAACTGAACTGAACAGAATATCAGCTATATACTCCATGCCAGGGACTCTACTTGACACACTCTGTCCTGGTCACACCCAAAGGTTTATGCTTTCTCATGATATTAGAGGTTTGGCAATGTCATCCCCTCCCCCCACATACAAGTGATTTTAAATGATCGTATGATATATGTTCAGTTCCATTTTAGGACTGTCCTATGCAGATAATACAACAGGAATTTTTTTTTTTTTTTTTTAGCCAATGGATATAAATGCAGATGGGCTTCCCTACTGGCTCAGTTATAATGAATCTACCTGCAGGAGACTAAGGTTCAATTCCTGGGTTGGGACGATCCCCTTGAAAAGGAGATGGTTATCAACTCCAGTGTTTTTAAGAATTCCATGGACAGAGGAGCTAATTTTTTTTTTTTTTTTAGCCAATGGGTATAAATGCAGATGGGCTTCCCTACTGGCTCAGTTATAATGAATCTACCTGCAGGAGACTAAGGTTCAATTCCTGGGTTGGGACGATCCCCTTGAAAAGGAGATGGTTATCAACTCCAGTGTTTTTAAGAATTCCATGGACAGAGGAGCCTGGTGGGCTACATACAGTCCATGGTGTTGCAAAGAGTTGGACACAACTGAGTGACTGAGCACACACACATAAATCTAGATACAACCAATACACAGACATGGTGAAACAAATGCACGCATATATCAATTTTGTAAGTTACTATTACGTATTTTATTCAACAAGGATTATTTTTGGCAACCTCCCTAATTTCTGAATCTTTGCTTCTCCTAAACATCTGTGGTTCTTCTTGAGTTTCAGATTATAAATTTATTAGCTGTGTAAGTTCTTCTACATAATTTTTTCTCTTCCTCTCATCTTCCATTTGTTCTTATTTTTAGCATGTTTGTCTTAATTCACTCCCCCTTAATGAAAAGAGCTGACCACAAATTCTCTTTGGAGATGGAGGTTTCCTTCTCATGTACATATATGTTATATTAATTAATACATTAAACTTTGTGTTATCTCTTAAGATAATAAATAATAACTTTTCATCTTTAAGGTAGGACAAATGACTCTGGTAAGTTTCTGATAGCATTATATGAAAATATATCAGACCGTTATCAGATGACATTCAAAGTTGTTTCTATTGTTTAAATCATTACATAAATTGAATATAAAAATCTCAGCTAAAATTTTTAATCAGAAATCTCTAGCACCAGATTCTGCTTTACAACAATAAATGGTGCAATATAGGAATAAAAGGAAAGTATCCAAAAAGCCTTTAAATATCATATTATGATTATGAAGCATCTAAAATTACTCTTTGCTTTCTCAACACAGAGAAGAACTTCAGAAGAATAGTATGCATCATGCTAATGTGCATTTCCTCTCTTAGATGTATCACTAAACAGTATTAGGAATAATTATCTCTTTCAGTAATATTATGCCTTTGTGAAAACTTGCCATTTTAGCCAGAGTATTTTCATTCAGAATAGATAAATAGATAGATAGATATGTCTCAAAAGGAGTCAAAGAGATCATAATATTTAATAACCACTTATTCTGTGCAAGGGTGTTTTGTTGTTGTTGTTGTTGTTTTTGCTTCCTCATTGCCTTATTTTCTTAACTCATTTAATCCTCTCCAAGCCCTTGTTGTTATCAGTCACAGCCATGTCTGACTGCTTGCAACCACGTGAACTATAGCACACCAGGCTTCCCTGTCCTTCACTGAGTTTACTCAAACTCATGTCCACTGAGTCAGTGATGGCATCCAACCATCTCATCCTCAGTCGTCCCCTCCTCCTCCTCCTGCCTTCAATCTTTCCCAGCATCAGTGTCTTCTCCAATGAGTCTCCTTTTTGCATTATGTGGCCAAAATATTGGAGCTTCAGCTTCAGCATCTTTCCTTCCAATGAATATTCAGGGTCAATTTCCTTTAGAATAAACTGGTTTGATCTCCTTGCAGCCCAATGGACTCTCAAGAGTTTTCTTCAGCACCACAGCATAATTCTGTTTTTATAAATAAAGAACTGAGGCACAGAGGGCTCATATACCTTATTGAAAGTGACATAAGTGATAGAATGAGGAATCAAAACCAGCTGCTCAACCACTGTGTATACTTTCTGTTAATGAAGACAAGGATCTGAACAGTTTTTTGTTTTTTTTTCAACAATGAATCTTTATAGCATTTGGGGAATATTTTGTGTGACCAGTAGATACTGGCCTTTCTTAACATCATGAATTTTATCGTTGAAATTGAGAATATCAGAGTTGAAATAATCCATAAAAATATCTATGCCTTTGCCTTCATTCATATTGAAAAAAAAGAGTCCCTCTGGAATCAAATTTGTCACACGCTATTTATATCTATTGACCATACACTGGGAGTAAAGAGGGGCAATGAAATTTTAGTGGCTTGATTTCAATTTGATAGGTTTTAATTTAGAGGTGTCCTTTAACAATTTTTATTCAGTACCTTCCTTTCAGCCTTCATGCTTAATGCCCAATAATTATTATACACTTAAGATTTTCTCCCAACTTATTAAATTCTCAGAGGCATTAAAAATCCCTCAAATATCACACAACCTACCTAGTCTCCTAGGACCTGTTGAGTTAGGGCAAACCTATAAAGAGCTTCAATCTCCCACTTTGATTAGGATTTTGGTCTCCTGATCCCCAGGCTGGAGAAATGTTGTCTGATAGCCCACACATCCCCAAGCAATATGGGTTTCTGCTAAAATTTGCAAGCACCAGCAGCTTTGGCAGTCCTGTGAGCTGAACAAATATTTGGCTTCTTGTAACATTCCCGGAAACAAAGAGGTGAATTTAGCCTTCTAATATAAAGATAGGGACAAAAATAGTCCTACCTACAAGTTATCTATTTTTTTAAAAATCTACTTGTTTAAAACATTTTAGAGACATTTACAGAGACATGTGTTGAAAACCTATCTACTATGCATATGTAGGAGAATATTTAACAAGAAAAAAGATTTTAAGGGTATTTCTGATGGTTGTGACAAGTACTAATACATACAATTATGGGGAAAAAGATACCAGTTTTCAATAGACACAAAATGGGAAGTTAAATGATGTTTTATTTTACTGAAGTTCTTTGGAACTGAGCAAATGCAAGGAGTTTGTGCAAGTTAAGCTGTGAGTAGTATTTGAAATAATGTCACTGAATTAAGAGCACATACTCCTTTCCCATTCTCATTTAGACAGAAATGTCTCTAGGTTTAAAATATCATATGCAATAAGAGATAAAACTGTTTCTATACCCAGCAAGACACAGTACATAAATAAAAAGACAAAGATTATTAAGGATTATTTAATAATCCTTAAGTATCACATCATTTATTACTATTATGAAAAAAATCTAAAATCATGCATTGATTTTTGCAATACAGAGTAGCAAGAATTCCAAAAAATTTTGTCAAAAGAATAAAACATACTTGCTAACATCAATTTTTTTATTTGGTGCATCACTGAATAATATTATTTTCCATATCAGTAATACTACAACTAAATAGCAATGGCAATAATGTGCAAATGACTAACTCCTTTGTATATATCACCCCACAAGTAGATTTTTAACCTTACAGTTATTCACATACCTGGCTTTCATCAGAATCATCTGGGAGTATGTTTTAAATGATAAATTCACACCCCACATCCAGAGGCTGGGGCAATAGACATGATATGGACCTTAGGAATCTCTGTCTTCCAAATGAGTCTTTGGTTGAATAGCCAAGACTGTATATTTCTTTGGGATTGGAATGAAAACTGACCTTTTCCAGTCCTGTGGCTACTGCTTGAGTTTTCCAGATTTGCTGGCATATTGAGTGCAGCACTTTCACAGCATCATCTTTCAGGATTTGAAATAGCTCCACTGGAATTCCATCACCTTCACTAGCTTTGTTCATAGTGATGCTCCTAAGGCCCACTTGACTTCACATTCCAGGATGTCTAGCTCTAGGTGAGTGATCACACCATTGTGATTATCTGGGTCGTGAAGATCTTTTTTGTACAGTTCTTCTGTGTATTCTTGCCACCTCTTCCTAATATCTTCTGCTTCTGTTAAGTCCATACCATTTCTGTTTTTTGTTGTGCCCATCTCTGCATGAAATGTTCACTTGGTATCTCTAATTTTCTTGAAAAGATCTCTAGTTTTTCCCATTCTGTTGTTTTCCTCTATTTTTTTGCCTTGATTGCTGAGGAAGGCTTTCTTATCTCTCCTTACTATTCTTTGGAACACTGCATTCAGATGCTTATATTTTCTCTTTTCTCCTTTGCTTTTCACTTCTCTTCTTTTCACAGCTATTTGTAAGGCCTCCTCAGACAGCCATTTTGCTTTTTTTGCATTTCTTTTCCATGGGGATGGTTGATCCCTGTCTCCTGTACAATGTCACGAACCTCAGTCCATAGTTCATCAGGCACTCTATCAGATCTAGTCACTTAAATTTATTTCTCACTTCCACTGGATAATGATAAGGAATATGATTTAGGTCATATCTGAATGGTCTAGTGGTTTTCCCTACTTTCTTCAATTTAAGTCCGCATTTGGCAATAAGGAGTTCATGATCTGAGCCACAGTCAGCTCCCAGTCTTGTTTTTAATGACTGTATAGAGCTTCTTCATCTTTGGCTGCAAAGAATATAATCAATCTGATTTCGGTATTGACCACCTGGTGATATCCATGTGTATAGTCTTCTCTTGTGTTTTTGGAAGAGGGTGTTTGCTATGACCAGTGCATTCTCTTGGCAGAACTCTATTAGCCTTTGCCCTCCTTCATTCTGTACTCTAAGGCCAAATTTGCCTGTTACTCCAGGTGTTTCTTGACTTCCTAC
>SJYX01001543.1:70938-110825 GCA_006410675.1 Oreotragus oreotragus
GAAGGAAAGTTATGACCAACCTAGACAGCACATTAAAAAGCAGAGACATTACTTTGCCAACAAAGGTCCATCTAGTCAAGGCTATGGTTTTTCCAGTGGTCATGTATGGATGTGAGAGTTGGACTGTGAAGAAAGCTGAGTGCCAAAGAATTGATGCTTTTAAACTGTGGTGTTGGAGAAGACTCTTGAGAGTCCCTTGGACTGCAAGGAGATCCAACCAGTTCATCATAAAGATCAGTCCTGGGTTTTCATTGGAAAGACTGATGCTAAAGCTGAAACTCCAATACTTTGGCCACCTTGTGCAAAGAGTTGACTCATTGGAAAAGGCCTTGATGCTGGGAGGGCTTGGAGGCAGGAGGAGAAGGGGACGACAGAGGATGAGATGGCTGGATGGCATCAGTGACTTGATGGACATGAGTTTGGGTAAATTCCGGGAGTTAGTGATGAACAGGGAGGCCTGGAGTGCTGCGATTCATGGGGTCGCAAAGAATCAGACACGACTGAGTGACTGAACTGACTGACTGACTGATTTAGATGATCTTCCAATTTCTTAGGAAGACAAGATTTCCATGAGTTATATTATCTTAACTTTAAAAATTGTCCTACTGTACATTCAGGGGCGTTTTCTACACTAGGCTACAGTTTCTCTCTAGTCTCTGAACTCTGAGCATGTCACATTCATTCCTGTAACCCAAGGCCTAGGAAAGTATCTGGCATTCAGTAAATATTAATTTAACAAATCAGATAGACCAACACATCAACACAAGTTCTTACATTAAGTAAATAGAAAGACATAAGTAAAAACTTTATTAACAGGAAATGAATCTTGCCTAGTTTGCAAATTGTCAGTTATGCTAAGAATAAGGCAAAATGGCGCAAGATACAGTCTATCTTAAACGTCCATTGTTCTTGCTGTTGTTGAGTTGCTAAGTCATGTCTGATTTTCTTGTGACCCCGTGGACTATAGCCCACCAGGCTTCTCTGTCCCTGGGATTTCCCTGGAGAGAATACTGGAGTGGGTTGCTATTTCTTTCTGCAGGGGATCTTCCTGACCCAAGGTAGAAGCTGCATGTCTCCTGCATTGCAGGCAAGTTCTTCATCGCTGAGCCAACAGGGAAGCACTAAATGGCCATGCTGCTAAGTCGCGTCAGTCGTGTCCGACTCTGTGCGACCCCATAGACGGCAGCCCACCAGGCTCCCCCGTCCCTGGGATTCTCCAGGCAAGAACACTGGAGTGGGTTGCCGTTTCCTCCTCCAGTGCATGAAAGTGAAAAGTGAAAGTGAAGTTGCTCCATCATGTCTGACTCTTAGCGACCCCATGGACTGCAGCCCTCCAGGCTCCTCCCCCCATGCGATTTTCCAGGCAAGAGGACTGGAGCGGGGTGCCAATAGGCTGAGTTGAAATCACTAGCTTAGTTGTAATCCAGCTTCTGTCTCACATATCTTGTCACATCCTCCAGTCTCCTACCTTTTCAATTAGTGCCCCTTTTTCTTTTTTGTTTTAAAGACATAAAAGTTTCATTTCTTGTGGCATTGAAATGAAAAAAAAAAAAAAAAATTAAAGGAACTCTTTCAATTGCTCCCTTGCCTGACACATCTAGAAATAAAATTGGGTTATAAACTATATTTATTTAGTTTTCATTTGATTAAGCATAAGAATTACCATAGTAACTAAGGGAATGTTTGTAGAATAGATAGAATAATAAACCTTTCTAAATAATTTACACCATCAAGCTATGCAGCCTTATATTCATAGAGACAAGCAACAAGGAGATTTGAAATGACATATGACTTAGTGACTATTTTTGTTTTGTGGCATGTGGTGATCTGCTCTCCTCTTGAACTGGGAACGTTTTCTCTAAAATCTTGCTCTAAAATAGTTACTGAGGGGTCATCAGGCACTAGTTTGAATTTTCTAAATAGCTATCCTTTTAGTTATTTGTTTATTTATTTAAGTTTAGTTTCCTTTTTAATTCCTCTATAGAGTTATCTAACTTACTTCAGGATTCAGTCTTTGAAAAATATCTACTTAGCTAAAAAATTCAAGCAATCACTGACTCACTTCAGGAAACGATTAGTAGTATCTGTGAAGTTAAAGCACATTTTTAGAGTATGAAGGAAATTTGCTGGGAGCTGAGAAACTTGCCTGTGATCATTGCCCATTATCTGGAGATTTGTGATTGTGAATGGACGCCAACTTGTTTCACAGGAAGACTGTCTGGCTAACTGTGACAACAATGGATCTGAAAGCGACTAGCTTTTGGTTACATCAAAATTGAGCTGACCATGGATATAATTAGCACTGAAGGGCTGTGGCTGCACATGGCTGTAGGATGTAAACCTGGTGGAAATAATGACAGGGCTGTGACTCAGCAGTAAGTCTTCCCAGTTTTTCAAAGTTTTTTCTTTCATTCTTTTTTAAATGAAAGCTCTAAACTTGGAAAGTTGTAACACCTGGAAATTTGTCATAAATATCACTGAAATATTAATCAAGGCACCAGCAGAAAATAATAGCTTTTGATTTTCTTGTATCCTGCAAAAATCTCTCTTAAATTTTAGGAATAATCTGAAAAATGGTATTTATAAATTGAGCAGTAAACTCTGCCCAACTAAAATATTCCTGTGATTTTTTTCTTTCTGATATATCTTGCAGACAATGCATTCTTATTGGAAATACTTAAAATATGACTGAAATAGAAGGTTTGTATAGTAACCTGAAAAATCTAATACAGAAGCAAATTAGATTAGGAGAGTACTACAAAAATATAGAAAATAGAATGAAATTACAAATTATTCATAATTCTAACACTCATTTCTTGAATTTATATTTATGGATTAAAAACATTTTATTTTCATTTTAATTTTTATGTTAAGGAACTCCATATATTAGCAAGATACATGTAAACTTCTCAAGATCCACAGTTTTTAAATTGTTTATTGAAAATATTATTTTCAAATAATTTATTATATTCCAAAAAGAGATTTTAATAGTCAACTTCTGAGTTTTATGAACTTTAAAATCAATCTGTGCAAACTTTGGTGAGAAATAAATTCTGCAGGAAATTTTTCTGTATGTTTGCTATAACATTTACATTGGAATTAAGTGCATTTTTAACACCAAGTTTGCTTGCATTAAAAATACTCATACTTGCAGATCTAAGTTTGGAATTACATACACCTCAATTTTTTTTAAATAAATAATTTACTGTAAGGATTTCCTACATGCTTTCTTTTATTGCTTTTCTTTATATCTGTCAAGGTTTTATATATATATATATATAAAAGGATATATATATATATATATATATATATATACACACACACACATCATTAGTGTTCCTGGCTAGCAAAAAGAATCGCATTCATTATATCAAAGTGAACAGCAGCAACATGAACTCCTAAATATTCTTAGATGCTGACAATATCAAGAATGTATAATATAAAAGTAATGCTCTGCTCTGTCCATTCAAAAAATTCATGTGAATTTGGAACTTTAAATATCTTTTACAAGAAAAACAAATCCTATATGGCTAACTCTTACTTAACTAAAAAATAGCCAAAAACTTCTTACTGTTCAGAAGCATGTTAAATTAAGATTACTTTTAGTGCACATTAAATGTTACAAAGGTTAATAAATGTCACATTACAATGGCTCAGTCAATATTTAAGCCTCTTCTAAGGCAAAGTTCACATGTTCTAGGGCAAGGGAGAAAGCTTCATAAATATTTTAATTATTTCAGGTCTGGAAGAAAGGTATATTGAATAACTTTTAAATCATAGAAATTATTTTATTTTTATGCATTGTCTGGATTCATTACAGACTGCTGAGAACATTCAGTATTTTAAAAACAATAAATCCCCTTCTATAATCAGCCAAACACACACACACACACACACACACACACACAAACATTCATTTGAATTTCCAATTTCTTTTGTAAAATAGTCTTCATATTGGGAGATGAACTGAACAGTTTGCTTTCTGGACACCAGAGGCACATTTCACTTCCACAGAGCACCTTGTACTGCCAGTTGCAGAAATGGAAATAATCGAAACAACAGGAGCAGCAACACACGTTTTGAATATATGCTTTGCCCTGAAAGCTTTCTGACAAAATATGTTCATTTGACAGAAAAGCTGCCGATGTGAGGAAAGGGTCGCTATTGGTTCATCTTTCCAATTACCAAAGACAGACTGGGTCTTCTGGAATTTACCACCCAGAAAGAAAAGGCTTTGGTCACCTCCTAATTTGATTACTGACCCTGGTGGCCTTGAAATAGAGAATGGCACTAGCTAAGATAAATAGAATGGAGAGAAAGCCAAACAGAAGCATAACAGAAGTAAGCCCCCAAAACTGGTCCTTTTCCTGAGACCCCCAAGGTAGAGAGGAGAGCAGGAAAGTGGGCCAGCCACTGTTGATTGACTGAGGAGATAAGGCACTCTGGGAAATTGAGTAAAGGAATTTAAGTGCCATTAGGTTAAACAAAGGCTTTGGGTTAAAGACTTGATGTAAAAGTCAGTTGTTTGTTTTCAGACCAATAAAAGAAAAAGTACCTTTGACTTCTTAGAACAATTAACTTTGTTTCTGTCAGCCCATACTTCATCTCACCCATTAAGAATCTTCCAAAACCAAACTGGAGACACATTATTTCCTTCTCAAGCTATCATCAAACTTTTTGAATATTTTTTTTTCCTTTCAGTTAATTATTCATTATTGTCCAGAAATCTTACTAAGAAATTCTGAGGGTGCTCCTGATTTTTTCTCAAACTATTTTATAAAAAGTACCAAGTGTTGGGTTGGCATGGTTTTATTTTAAATCAGATAGTTAAAGGCAAGAGGGTCTTTATACTCTGATTCTCAAGTCAATGGAAAGACCATGTTCATTCCACTTCCTCTACTGCCCATCACAAAAGTTCATATACATGAGGTGGCGGGCAGGGGGAGACACAGGGGAGAACAAAATGGTAATTGTTTGAAAATGCAGTTTTAATGCACCTATTTTCCCATAATCCAAGCAACCAAAATTAAAGTTTGTTAAAATTTAAATAGAAGATGAATCGGTAAAGCCTTAAAAGAGACATGAGATTAGTAAAGAAAATTTGAGATGATTAAATGATGATCCTGTTTAATTCCTTCACGGTCAAAAGAAGAAGGCATATGGTTCAGCCACGTGAAGTGACTTGCTGGTAACACAGTCAATGAAAAAGCTAAGACAAAAACATAGATCATCTGACCCAGTGGAAACACTTGATTGAGATAGTACATATGTAACAGAATTCATTCTTTCTATGATTTACATCGGAGAAGGCAATGGCATCCCACCCCAGTACTCTTACCTGGAAAATCCCACAGATGGAGGAGCCTGGTGGGCTGCAGTCCATGGGGTCGCGAAGAGTTGGACAGGACTGGGCGACTTCACTTTCACTTTTCACTTTCATGCGTTGGAGAAGGAAACGGCAACCCACTCCAGTGTTCTTGCCTGGAGAATCCCAGGGACGGGGGAGCCTGGTGGGCTGCCGTCTATGGGATCGCACAGAGTCGGACACAAGTGAAGCGACTTAGCAGCAACAGCAGCATGATTTACATGCTTAATGATTTAAACATGAGTATCCTTTCCTTGCTATGCATAGTGTATTAACTTCCTATTGCTGGTATAACACAATATTGTAAATTTAGTGGTTTCAGTTCATTTCAGTTCACTCAGTCATGTCTGACTCCTTGTAACCCCATGGACTGCAGCTGCAGGGACAATCTTCCCTTTCATCAGCAACTCCCAGACCTTGCTGAAACTCATGTCAGTCAAGTCAGTGATGCCATCAAACTGTCTCATCCTCTGTCGTCCCCTTCCCCTCCTGCCTTCAATCTTTTCCCAGCATAAGGGTCTTTTCTAATGAGCCAACACTTCACATGAGGTGGCCAAAGTACTGGAGTTTCAGCTTTAGCATCATTCCTTCCAAAGAACACCCAGGGCTGATCTCCTTTAGGATGGGCTGGTTGGATCTCCTTGCAGTCCAAAGGACTCTCAAGAGTCTTCTCCAACACCACAGTTCAAAAGCATCAATTCTTCGGCACTCAGCTTTCTTCACAGTCNCATCATTCCTTCCAAAGAACACTCGGGGCTGATCTCCTTTAGGATGGGCTGGTTGGATCTCCTTGCAGTCCAAGGGACTCTCAAGAGTCTTCTCCAACACCACAGTTCAAAAGCATCAATTCTTCGGCACTCAGCTTTCTTCACAGTCCAACTCTCACTTCCATACATGACCTCTGGAAAAACCATAGACTTGACTAGACGGACCTTTGTTGGCAAAGTAATGTCTCTGCTTTTGAATATGCTATCTAGTTTGGTCATAACTTTTCTTCCCAGGAGTAAGCGTCTTTTAATTTCATGGCTGCAATCACCATCTGCAGTGATTTTGGAGCCCCTCTAAATAAAGTCAGCCACTGTTTCCACTGTTTCCCCATCTATTCCCATGAAGTGATGGGACCAGATGCCATGATCTTAGTTTTCTGAATGTTGAGGTTTTAGCCAACTTTTTCACTCTCCTCTTTCACTTTCATCAAGAAGGCTTCGCCTTCTGCCATAAGGGTGGTGTCATCCGCATACCTGAGGTTACTGATATTTCTCCTGGCAACCTTGATTCCAGCTTGTGCTTCTTCCAGCCCAGCGTTTCTCATGATGTACTCTGCATATAAGCTAAATAGGCAGGGTGACAACATGTAGCTTTGATGTACTTCTTTCCCAATTTTGAACAAGTCCTTTATTCCATGTCCAGTTCTAAGTCTTATTCAATAAGAAAAATTATGAGCAAGATGTAAAATTCACCAAACTCCTGCTATTTCACTAAACAGAGAAAGTATGAGCAGGAAGTAAAATTCATCAAACTCTTGCTATTTCACTGCATCTAGAAATTGCTAATAGTTTCTCCCAGAATGATAAAGTTGGCACAATCATAGTATAAATAGTTACTGTTTGGAATCCTAAAAATGTCAATAAATGGATTTCTACCAGATTGTGCATGTGTGCTCAGTTGTGTCAAACTGAGTCCTTTAGACTCAGACTAATGCAGTCCTTTAGACTATAGCCTGCAAAATTCCTCTGCCCATGGGATTTTTCAGGCAAGAATACTGGAGTGGATTGCCATTTCCTCCTTCACAGTATCTTTCTGACCCAGGGATCAAATCCCTATCTGCTGCATTGCTGGCAGATTCTTTACCTGCTGAGCTGTTGGGGAAACCCTTTTCCCAGATATTCTTATTTCAGAAAATATTTGGACTCAGGGAAAAAAAAAATTCAAAACCCTAAGAGGGTATGTTATATTTTCTATAAATTAAAAGTCAAATGCCCAAATCTGAATATTTTCATGTTTTTCAAGACATACAAATACACAACTATTTTATACAAGAACATGTAATATAAAATAATATTATTTTAATAGTACTTGAAAATCAGAGCTTCTAATAGCAATAGTATAGTCCAGGAAATGTAATATTAAGTTCTTCTGCATGGATTTACTTAATATTGTTAGCTTAAAGGTTGTTCTCAGACATATTCTGGCTCTGGTCAAAGGATAGTAGGACAAATTATATGCAAACAATACACACATAAATGCATTTTTCCTTCAGTATAATATGTTAGGCCTGCAAACAAGCCTAATTCATTTGTATTCTGTTTTCAAGGTGCTATAAAAGTTCTAGAATACAGAGCAGTCAAGAAGGAAAGAAAACAAATATTCTAGAACATGAGGCTGGAGGAGGAAAGGAGATAAATAGAAACCTAGTCATTGCTATACAAACCTAGAGCCTTTTGCCTCGTCTGAAGTAACTTATGAGACAGATTTGGTGTTGGTTTTGTTTAAGCATTTTCTCTTCTCTGTATCTTCAAAAGTATTAGGACATAACAGTAGATTTTCTATAAATATCTGATGTCTTAGCTTCAGCTGTCATAACAAAATTCCATAGATGGTGTGGATTAAAAAATAAAAATTTATTTTATCATAGTCATGAAGGCTGAGAATCTGAGATCAGAGTTTCAGCATAGTCAGTTTCTGGGGAAAACTCTTGCTGGCTTGCAGATGACCTTCTTTCCCTGTGTGCTTATATGGCCTTTCCTTGATATGTACACATGAGGAGAGAGCATGACTCTCTCTCTTCCTCTCCTTAAATAGCCACTAATCCTATTGGATTAAGACCTTACCCTTATGACCTCATTTCACCTTAATTACCTCTTTAAAGCCCTCTGTCCAAAGTCGGCTAGGGCTTCAACATGGATTTTGGATGTGAATTCAGTCCACAGTGTTCCACCTCAAACCCCCCAAATTAATGTCCTTCTCACACCCAAAACACACTCTAACCCAGCAGTCCCACAAATATTAACTCATTTCAGCATCAACGCTAAAATCTGAAGCCTCACCAAAACATCTAAGTCAGATATGAGTGAGACCAGAGGTAGGATCCATTCTGAGACAAATTTCTCTCCAGCTGTAAACCAGTGAAACCACACATGTGATTACCTCCCAAAACAATGATAGGAAAGACACAGATTTTATAATTCCAGTCCAAAAGGGTTAAATCAAAAGGGAGAAAGAAGTGGCAAGTCTCAAGTAGGTCCAAGAACTAGCAAGGCGATTTCCGTTAGATCTTCAGGCTCAGGAATAATCTTCTTTGGCTTCATACTTCGCCCTCCAGGCCCACTATGCTTGCAGCATCACACACACAGACACACAGACACACACACATCATTCTTGGTTTGGGTCTCATTCCTACAGCTCTGCTATGGTGGGGTCCATGCCTTAAGGCAGAGGCCAGTAGGTCTGGCCTATTGAAACCAAGGAGATGCCTTCATGACCTTTGAATCACCTTCAGGGTCATTTCCCCCTCATACTTAAGAATAGAGCACTTTCACAACCAGATAGGTCTGTTGTTTTGTCCTGTCAAACATTCCAACAATCATCCTTCATTTTGTCCTATCTATTTCAAACTTTATCAAGTATAATCTTATAAGCTTTTATCAAGCACTTGTCCAGCCATATCCTTATTGGCTTCTTCATGACATGCTTTCTTTCTGGTAATATGGGCCAACTAAGTATTTTCCAAATCTTCAAGTTCCAGTTCCTTTCTGCTTAATAATTACTTCTCAATTCACTTCTCTCCTTTCATATTTCACCATAAGCAACTATCAGGAACCAAGCTGCTGCTTTGATATTTTGCTGAAAAATCTCCTCAGCTAAATATTCAGTTTCATAGCTTGAAATTCTACCTTTCACAATAATACAACACAGTTCAGTGAAGTTCTTTGTCATTTTATAACATGTGTCACCTTTCCTCCAGTTTCCAATATGTCTTATTCCTTGGCTTCCCAGGTGTCACAGTGGTAAAAAAAAAAAAAAAAAATCTGCCTGCCAATGCTAGAGAAGCCAGAGATGTGGGTTCAACCCCTGGGTCAGGAAGATCCCCTGGAGAAGGAAATGGCAACCCACTCCAGTATTCTTGCCTGGAAAATCCCATGGACAGGGGCATCTGACTGGTGACAGACCATGGGGTCACAAAGAGTAGGACACAACTGAGCATGCATACATTCTCATTTCAGTCTGAGATCTTATCAGAATTATCCTTTATGTATATACTTCTAGCATGAACCTCAAAATCCATCAATTCTGTACCCATTGCCCAGTTCTAAAGCTGCTTCCATATTTTCAGATTTTTGTTACATTGGCACCTCCCTTCTCAATATGAAAATCTGACTTAGTCTGTCAAACTCCTGTAGGGAGAAGAAAATTTCCTGTAACCTTTTATGTCTGTTTTTCCTGTCTTCTTTTCTGGTCTAATAATTAAATTGACGTAAAACAGATCAACAGGAGAAAACTGTCCAATTTAATTTTGTGCATACTGAAACACCAAAGATATGAGACTCAAAGAAGGGACCAGAGCAGGTAGCTCTTATGCTTTTTAGACAAACAATTTTTTCGAAGATTCGACAAAACAAAGGGTTTTTTGCTTGGGATAGTAAAGTAATAAAGCTTGTTTATATGGCCTTGAATACCCTATCTCTGGCAATAAAATGCCTCCCATCCTCCTGGCATGGGGAGGACACCTTCAGATGAGAAATTTATTTCCTGCTTTCAGGAGGACAAAGAAGGGTCAGCGTGTTCTTCTTGCACTAGCCATTTCTCAAGTAACTTTAATTCAAAATAATCAATATGTCAAAGGGGTATATTTTGGGGTGGCCTGCCCTGAACCCTATCACTGACATATCAAAATACCATAAACTGGGTAACTTAAACAACAAAAATTTATTTTCTTACACCTCTAGAGGCTCAAAGTCCAAGATCAGAGTACAGTATGGGTGGATTCTAGTGAGAACTCCCTTCTTACTTGGAAACATTTTAATGTATTCACATACCCTTTCCTTCCTGTATGTCAGTAGACAGAGGTCTTTATCCTTCTCTTTTTAGAAGGCCACCAATCCTGGCAGCTTAGAATCTCACACTCATGATGTTACTTCACCTTTATTACCTCCCTATAAGTTCAGTCTCCAAAGACAGTCACATTGGAGATGCGAGTTTTAATACATGAAGTTTGTGGTGGTAGTTTAGTCATTAACTTCTGTCCAGTTTCTGTGACCCCATGGACTGTAGCCCACCAGGTTCCTCTGCCCATGGGATTTTCCAGGCAAGAATACTGGTGTGGGTTGCCATTTCCTTCTCCAGAGGATCTTTCCCACCCAGGGATCAAACCCTCATCTCCTGCATTGCAGGTGGTCTCCCATATTTGCAGGCAGGTTCTTTACCGACTCGATTCAGTTCAGAGAATTCCACCATTGTGATTCACGGAACACTATATACATTCCCTTATTTTGGGAGACTTCAGGAAAATTTATAGGAGATGGATACAGAATTAAGCGAAAGAAACTTTTCAACTCTGCGCTCAGTCACTTCAGTTGTGTCTGACTCTTTACAGCCCTGTGGACAGCTAGGCTCTTCTATCCATGGGATTCCCCAGGGAAGAATACTGGAGTGGGTTGCCATTTTCTCATGCAGGGGATCTTCCTGACCCAGCGATTTGTGTCTCCTTCATTGGCATGCAGATTCTTTACCACTGAGCCACTTAAGCAACTGCTCCTAAAGAAAATAAGATAAAAATTGACACAAAGATTTATTTATTTAATATCACCACTTTATCAATGGCTGTTTGAAAGAAAAGCAAAGACAAGGCAAAATGTTGTTAAAATTTAGTCATTAATTCTGATGTTATATTATTGGCTTACAATGGAAAGGATTTAGGATGTTTTAGAATATTTCCTATGGAAATAAATGTAAAATAAAAGAAATATAATCTGATCTTTGTTTTATATTCAACAACATTTAAAGCACCAAATAACAAAATATGAGCTAAGACAAATATTAAAAATTGTAAACCAAGATTGCCAAGTAAAATTTTGCCAACCACCTCTATTTTTTATCACTTATTCAGTGGGGAGAAGAAACCTCTCATAACTGGGGAAGGGGTTTAGGACTTTATCCTGCACATAAGCATTCTGTGCTTATTCAGATACACACAGATACTATAAAAATAGGAATAAGGCTGAAAAAGAAATATATGATTATGGTTTCAAAAATTTTTTAAAGAATTAAGATATTCAGCTGGAATTAAAAAAAATGTAAGGGGGGGAGAACTGAAAAAATATTCTTAAATATAAAGCTGATTTATTTTAAACTTAAATTTAAATTGAACCAAGCCACAAGATTTATTCAGCAAAAGATTCATCATCAGGTGATCCCTCTGGTTCTACTTTTATGTAAACTCCTATTGTGCTACTGAATTTCCATAGCTAGTTTGAACTGACTCTTTTATACTGAAAGGGCAGTCAAGGGAAATGTGCAGAAGAGAGGAAACAAATCATGTGTTCATTTTTACACCAGTACAGGCACACCTCATTTTACTGTGCTTCTCAGATATTGTTCCTTATAAACTGAAGATCTTTGGCAACGCTGTGTCCAGTAAGTCTATCAGCACCATTTTACACACAGCATTTCCTCACTTTGTGTCTCTGTCACATTTCAGCAATTTTTACAGTATTTCAGACTTTTTCATGTTATTATTTTGCTATGTTAATCTGTGATCAATAATCTTTAGTTTACTGTCATAACTGTTTTTGAGCACTGCAAATCATGCTTGCATAAGATGGTGAATTTAATCAATAAAGTTTGTGTTTTGACTGCTCTGCCTACCAGCTGTTCCCCTGTATCTACAGCTCTTCTCAGTCATCCCTATTTCCTTAGATATAATATTGAAATTAGGCCAATTAATAATCCTACAATGACCTCTAAGTGTTCAAGTGAAAGAAAAAGTCACCGTCTTACACTTTAAATCAAAAGCTAAAAATGATTAAGCTCAGCACTGAAAACCAGAATAGGCTGAAAGCTTATCCCCCACGCTATGAACGTAAAGGAAAAATTCTTGCAAATTTTAAGTACTACTCGGTTGAACACAGGGATAATAAGCAAATGAAACAAATTTAACAATTATTCAGAGAAAATTTTAGCAGTGGGATAAAAGATCAAACCATCCAAACATTTCCTTCAGCCAAAGCCTAATCCAGAGCAAGTACCTAACTCTTTCCAATTCTATAAAGGCTGAGAGAGGTGAGGAGGAGCAGAAGAAAAGTTGAAAGATAACAGAGGTTGGTTCGCGAGGTGTAAGGAAAGAAGCCGATACCATAACTTAAACATGCAAGGTGAAACAGCAAGGGCTGATGTAGAAGCTGCAGCAAGTTACCTAGTTCTAACAGAGATACTTAATGAAGGTACCTGCACTGAAGAACAGATTTTCAATGCAGATGAAACAGTTTTATATTGGAAGTATATGCCATCTAGGATTTCCAGTGCTAAAAAGAAGTCAGTGCCTTAGCCTCCAGGCTTCAAAGGACAGGCTGACTCCCTTGTTAGGGGCTAATGCAGCTGGTGACCTGAAGTTTATCATTCCAGAAATTCTAGAGCTCTTAAGAATTATGCTAAATCTCTTCTGCCAGTGCTCTATAAATGGAACAACAAAGGCTGGATGACAGCACATCTGTTTACAACATGGTCTACTGAATATTTTAAGCCCAGTGTTGGGACGTATTGCTCCGAAGAAAAATATACCTTTCAAAATACAAGTGCTCATTGACAAGGCACCTGATCACCTTGGAGTTCTGATGGAAATGTACAACAAAATTAATATTGTTTTCATGCCTATTAACACAACATCCATTCTTTAGCCCATGGATCAAGGAATAATTTTGACTTTTCAAGTCTTATTAAGCCTTGTATAGAAGACGACAGCTATCATAGATATTCATCCTCTGATGGATCTGGGCAAAACAGTTGAAAACCTTCTGAAAAGGATTCACCATTCTAGACACCATTAAAAACATTCAGGATACATGGGAAGTGATCCAAAGGTCACCATCAACAGGAGTTTTTAAGAAGTTGATTCTAGCCCTCACAGATGACTTTGAGGGGTCAAGATTTTAGAGGAGAAAATAACTGCAGATGTGGTAGAAATAAGAGAACTAGACTTAGCAGTATTTTGAAGATGTGGCACATGCTGCAATCTTGTTTTGAATCTTCAATAAATGAGTTGCTTCTTAGGTACAAGAAAAGAGAGTGGTTGCTTAAGCTGGAATCTACTCCTGGTAAACATGATGCAAAGATTGCTGAAATGACAACAAAGTATTTAGAACATTACATAATCTTAGTTTATAAAGCAGCAACAGAGTTTTAGAACATTGACTCCAAGTTTGAAAGAAGATCTACCAGAGAAAATGCTATCAAATAGCATTGTATGCCCCAGGGAAATTATTCATGAAAGGAAGCCATTCTATGCAGCAAACTTCATTACTGTCTTATTTTAAGAAACTATCACAGCCACCTAAATCTTCAGCAACCTCGACCTGATCAGTCAACAGCCATCAAAATCAGCAAAACCTTCCACAAGCACAAAGATGGACTCACTGAAGGCTCAGATGATTATTAGCATATTTTAGCAATAAAGTACTTTTTAATTAAGGCGTATACTTTTTCAGACATAATTCTATTGCACATGATAGACTGCAATGTAGGGTAAACAATTTTTATATGCACTAGGAAATTTAAAAACTCATATTGCTTTATTTATTCTGATACTCACTATATAAATGTAGTATGAAACCAAATCCACAGTATTTTTGACATGTATATCTGTGTCTATCTGGTGACTCTGACAATGCTTCTAAAACTTTAATGTGTGTTTGGATCACCTAAAATCTAAAGTGAAACTTTTGATTTACTAGGTCTGGGGTAGAACTCTAATAATCTGCATTTTAACCAGTTCCCAAGTGAGTGCCTGGGAGTATGAAAGTGCTAGAGAATAGATGACGGGGGGGTGGAATCTAAACAATCCCAGTAAATCTATCTAACATCTTCCTTGGAAGAAATGAGAAGATAAAAATAAATCAAATTTAAACAACAATAAAAAGATGTAGCAATAGAATAAACCCAGCGAACAGAATACATCTTTAAAGGTCTCTAAAGTGATTTCAGATCTAGAAGTTAAAGGCTTATGAACACATTCAAGTAGCCAGAGCCGTGGTAATAGAACAAGCCTGATAGGGATTGTATTTGAGGGGAGATGTTCTGAAGCTGGCGCTTAATAAGATGATTATATGATACTAATAATGAAGCTAATATTTTATAGCACCTTTACTGACTACGTGTTTTTTCGTAGTTGACTAAGATTATAATTAACAGAAATCTGAACCATTGGATTCTAAACTGTTCAACATCTGCCCCATGAACAAAGGAGAATACTTGTAAAAAGACGAAAGCAAAAACAAATTGAAAATGGGTATGATACCTTTCATATTTGACCAAGTACATTTTGCTGTAGGATATAAATGTATTGAGATTCTGATGCAAATTATTCATTATAAGATAAAGAAAAATAATAGAAGTAGTTCTCAAAGTAATGATTTAAGGCTTGAATTTAACATGTTTTCCGGGAGCCTTTATGACTATACATAATTCATGAATCTGTATATCTGTAATGTTTGAGATTTTTTTCCCTGGAAGTGTTTTTTAATGATTAGGTCACATGGCCAGCACAGTCCTTTAATGTCCTTTAATGTCTCTCTTTTCCCTGGTTTATCATTTTTCCATTTTGCTTAGGAATACATTAGCCTTTGCTACATACTCTCAAAACATCTACTTTTGCAATCAGCCTGGAACAGAAAATGAACAGTGGGGTCTAATTGAACATTATGTATTTAAGATGGCTAAAATGAACATAATTTGGAAATGTGAAATGCCTATACATACACACAATAAAGATTAAAAGATGATCAGCACTAAATAGAAGAATGTATGCCAACTGAACATGTTTTGATGTGTACTATAAGTACTTATCGGATATAGAAAATCTTTAGTACCGAAATGATTGAATGTTTCTATATGAAAACGGAAGCAGTTTCACACTTTAAAAAATAGATCATTTTTGCTTAGAGTTTACTCAACATGTTAGTATGGCTGGTAATTTGAAAAAAAAATAGTTTGGGGGAGGCTTTCATTTTAAAAATTCTCAAAATTTAGACATAAACTCAATGTCGGTGGTCTTTGTTTTGCCTAGCAAATCATCACTCCTGGTTATCATACCTGATCCTGAAGAGCTTCCAATTGTTTGATACTCACTTGGAAAATAAAGGAAAACAATCATTCCTGATTACATTGAATGAAACGTCTATGAGTACAGTGAATTTAAAAGACGCAGAACAAGCTAAATAAAAGTATTTTCATGCATCCTTAAAAGTTTGGGCTTGGTGACTTTTGATTAAATCAGACTTTTTTAAATGGGGATTTGGAAAGAAGCTTATTTTGTTTACTGCGCAGCCTTTCCTCCTGGGAGAGTTTCCCTATATTAATTGCTTCTGTGCTCAGATGCTTCTAATTATTAACCTGCAGGTGCCTCTAATCACTGTGTCTTCCAGCAGAGTTTTGTTTGAGGGCCATTAGCTGTTATGCTTAATTAAAACACACTGTACCTAGTTTTGTGTACTGTTTGATCTTTCAGATGGCTTCCCAAACCTCCGAAAACAGTCATTGACAGTCATTTTGTACAATTAACCACAGTGCCCTGTATCTCTTTCTCTGTTATTAAATTGGATCAGTGTATAGAATTATACAAGAGCTAATTCTTAAAACTTAAGAGACTAAGCCCTAGGATATGCCCAGTGATCCTTAGTTTCTAGGGTATTTAAACCAAAGATGGAACTTTATTGCTATATTTAAAAATCTGAAAGCTGATACGTATATAAAAATGTGTAGAGTCACTGAATCTTCAAGTGTTCCAGGTTCTTAGAGACACTCCAGTTATTGCTCTTTATGAGAAAAGCATAGGTGTGACAGACTTCAGCCCAAAGGAGACTTCTCTGTTTTTGAACCTCACCTGCTACTTTTCACTCTTTGACCACATGCTTCTCATGTGCCATTTTCAAAAGTTTCAGGAATACACCAAATTGGAGTAATTGGAATAAAGTCAATGGTAGAACACATTCCTGCTGCAAAATTATTCTAGAACTACAACTATGTATCTTCTATCTAGAATCGAAATTGTATGTTGAATAAAAATCAACAGGCAAATAAAGATGTTCATAGGTCAATAGTTTGCTCCTAGTCAGAGTGCTTATTTGGATCTCTGAATATGTCTTTTGAACCAGACGTGGCATCTAAATGGGGCACTATGATTATGGCCCTGACTGTGGCAGAAAGCATAAAGGCTAGGCCTGATCTGTGATCAGAGGTAACTCTGTCTGCTGGTTTCCATGCCTGCCCTCATAATTACTATTTGGTTTGAGTTAGCAGCATTAGCAGGGCATTTGTTGTGCAGTAGGTTGACTTTCTTTGTGGGTGATACTTTACTTTGGTTTTGATTTGTGAGTTGTAGGTTAGGGTTTCTTATTGCTGTTGCTGTTAGAATCATGGTTTTATAAGCAAAGTAAGTCAGAAATACAAAGACATATCCCATATGACATCACTTACATATGATACCTAAAATACAGCACAAATAAACATATCTATGAAATGGAAACAGACTCACAGACATCGCGAAGAGATACGTGGTTGCCAGGGCGAGGTGGGGTGGGAAGTGAAGGATTGGGAGTTTGGGATTAGCAGAGGAAAAGCAGTACATACAGGAAGGGTAAACGACAAGATGCTGCTCTAGGGTCCAGGGAACTACATTCAGTATCCTATGATAAACCGTAATGGAAAAGAATATGCTGGGGGGAAAGGAAGGAGATTCAAGAGGGAGGGGATCTATGTACACAGCTGATTCACTTCATTGTACAGCAGAGACTGATACAACATTGTAAAGCAATTATACTTCAGTAAAACAGAATATATATGTGTATACATATACATAGCTGAGTCACTTTGCTGTACAACAAAACCTAACACAACCTTGCAAATCAACTATACTGCAATAATTTTTTTAATTAATTATCATTTTAGCAACACAAATTCTTGTAGAGGTAAATAAAGTTTGTTGGTAGTTGGTCACGTTGAAAATCAGAATTATCATAATCTGTGAGGCTACATAGCTTCATTTACCTGCCTGGATTTTACTTTTTGATATAAAGTTAATCTTCAGTACATTTGGAAATACAATATCATCACCCCCCCCTCACAAATAACTCATTTTTCCCTCAACAACCCCGTCCACTTTGACCACAGCCAACCATCTTATGTTTCAGAGTACCAAAATAGCTTTTAAAAACACTTTACATTTGTTTTCTTTGAAAATAACATTAGTATTTTTAGCACTTTCAGCATCTGTTACCTGTAGCATGCTAAGCAAATAAATACCTTCAAGTAACAAAAAATAAAATTAGCACAAATAGACATTTCTGATAAATTTAAAAATAGAGTATGATTATACGATTTTCAAAGCTTATCAAGATCTTTCTGGCAAAATAAGTTATATGTATCAATTTATTCACAATTTTTTTACTGCATTTATTAACTGTTAAATTTTTCTGCCACCTATGAACTTGAAAGAAATTTGTTCTTTCTCTGCTAGAAAACTAAAATCGTATTACACTGGAAACTAGACTCTTGCATAGACACTCTAGGTCACTCTGCCAGGGCAGGAGAATTTGCATTTTTTGATTTATATAAATGATCCTAAACTTAGTAGTCATTAGCAAAGGCCTTTAATATGCTAGCAAAACAATCTACAGACTTGTTATCTCAGTTCTTTATTCTAATCTTCCTGAATAATGAGGTGACTTCAGGATATTAATAGTATCATTTTCTGGTTTTTATCCTGAACAGAGGCATATGATAGAAACCATTTATCTCAAACCAATTTAGTATCACACTGTAGAAGACAGTAAATGGAAGAAGTCTTGTATTATGATTTATTTCATGCCATATGATCTAAGGTTGCTAACTATCCATTTACTTTATCTCATGTCGAATACTAGATTGCCTAATTAAATTCTGATGTCCAAGGAGTAGCTATTATCAAGCCAATGGTTTCCTAAGGTTGTTAAAAAAAATATTCAGTGTGGAGTTTGTGATGAAACTTGTCGCTTAACGATGTTCTCTTTCAAGATCACATTCGAGAATTTTGCTTAAGAGAGTCCTGAATTTCATTCTTCAACTGAAGCTATATTCAGGCTGTGGAACAATGCAATGGGAAAAATTCATCTCTAGAGCTAGACACTAACTGATTTTAAATGGCCCACTATATATTGTCTTTTCTTATCTTTAGTACATCCATACTAGTTAATAAACATTTATCAACGTTCTGGGTGAGCACTCTAGGGGGTTTAATTATCTCTTCGAGCTTAGTGTGGACATAAACAATATTATGAATCATCTAAGCAGCACATCTTTTTTGATGATAGATAAAAACCTTCTTATTAGGAGTGAAGTTTAAATACATCATTATTCTGTTTTATAACATAACAATTACAAATGCAGAGTAAGTACAAATTTTCCTCATTGTCAGTTAATGAAATTTAATCTAATCTATTTTGAAAGAGTTGACAAGATTTTATGTGGAAGAAAGCTAAACTTTTAAAATTTTGGTTATTATCTTCAAACGTTTTTTGAGAACCATTATCATCTAAACAGTGTTGGATATTAGGGATACACAGAAAAAAGAACTGCTATTTTCTCTCACCTAGTAGAGGGGATGGCTCTGGAGAAAACCAACTACAGTGCTATTACAGCTGTAGAGAAAAGTAGCAGAGGAGCTTTTCCAGGGGAACAACTGGTATGTCAAGCAAGGATTCACCAAGCAGGGTTCCCCCAGAACCATGACTGCTGTTAGCTTCGGTTCTCAGCCTTGTGATCCAGGAACAAGTCATCTTCAGCTGAAAGATCAAATCAAGGGAATGGATTTTTACTAAGCAAATTACAAGAAACCTAGAGCTGTTGCAATTTTTGAATGTTATTGTTCATAATACTTTTCTATTATATTCTATTTAAGTCTTTCCTAGTCTTAATTCTAACCTTAGTGATAAATCCCACGGACGGAGGAGCCTGGTAGGCTGCAGCCCGTGGGGTCGCTAAGGGTCGGACACTACTGAGTAACTTCACTTTCACTTTTCACTTTCATGCAATGGAGAAGGAAATGGCAACCCGCTCCAGTGATCTTGCCTGGAGAATCCCAGGGACGGTGGAGCCTGATGGGCTGCCATCTATGGGGTTGCACAGAGTCGGACACGACTCAAGCGACTTAGTAGCACCAGCAAGGAGACAAAACATTGTATCGGGAGCTGTAGGGAATGCCTCACTGTTGCATGTTCTCAAATAGAAATGACAAATATGGCAAAGTGCCTGCCAGTAGCATACAGCGAGTGAAATAAAAGCACAGAGAAGAGATGGCCAATCTTTTGAGAAGATCTGGATCAATGGAGTTGAGTCACACACCTAATATAATTCCATTAAATAAACAATGGATACAAGTAAACCTGAAACTAAACAGCAAAAATGATAGAAGAAATATGTGACTGATTATAAGGCTTTCTTGAGACATGGCACCACACAAAGAAAACTGACTACCCAATACCAAGACTTACTGAATTTATTTTGGTTTGTATAGACAAACTTTACATATATATACACATACTTACATATATGTATGTATATATGTATATTTGTTGTTGTTGAGTCGCCCAGTCATGTCCAACTCTTTGCACCTCCATGGACCACAGCACACCAGGCTTCCCTGTCCCTCACCATCTCCCAGAATTTACCCAAGTTCCCAAGTTCATTCCACCAAAGATGCCATCCAGCCATCTCATCCTGCCAGCCTGCCTGTGTGTGTGCTTAGCTGCTTAGTCATGTCTGTCTCGTTGTGACCTCATGGACAGTCTGCTAGGAGACTACCAGGCTCCCCTGTCCACGATATTCTCCAGGCATGAATAACTGGAGTGAGTAGCCATTCCCTTCTCCAAGGATCTTCCCAACCCAGAGATTAAACCCAGATCTCCTCTATTGCAGGTGGATTCTTCACCATCTGAGCCACCAGGGAAGTCATGTATATACCTATATATACACACATATATATACATATATATGTGTACACATTTATATACATATATATGTGTACACATTTATATACACATACATATACACATATATACATATACATACACATATACACATACTTATAAGTATGTGTATTTAATACTATTCCTAGTGGGTGACTTAAATAATATTTGTCAGTAATTTTGACTGTCTTCAATGTTCACCTTAAAAAGGAACTTAAGATCTTAAATTTGACTACAATATCATCTTTAGAAAAAAGGTGACTTTTGAATTAAGCCTGGGGGATTCATGAAATTTTGCTGGGTCAAAAAGGCAAAAGGCCAAATCAGGTTGATGATAAAAAGATTTATCTAGGACTATAGGATTTCAAAGGTCAAACTATACAAAAATAAATCTAGTAAAAAATCACCATAATTTATTAATATTAGAGTTATTAAGTGAATCAGATCACTATTCCTACTTAAACTATCCCAGAATGTGTATTTATCTAAAAATATCAGTGTTCACACACTTATACACTCACTGTCTATATTTAGCCCATCACAAAAGTACAATTCAAATTAGGGACTGTGTGTAAGCCACCCTTGAGTGCTAAGGCCAGAGAAGACAGAATATAAAGTGGCTGGTCCATGTGAACTGTATCAGATACTTTCTTAGTGCCATCTCAGAACCTCTTAGCATGATCTCCCTGAAGCATGATCTCTCTCTCTCTCTCCATTGGACACTATGTCATTCCAGATACTGTGACTATTGACTTTGCATTACCAACATGACTGCATGTTGCTTACATCCACATGGTACATTCATCCTTCCTCCCCAATGCTTTCTTATTGCTTCTGAGACTTGAGATCTCATGGGGGCACATTAATAATGCTTGTATGCAACCTATGTGTGTTTGGTTTGGAAGAGGGTGTGTTAATAGCCCATGAAGCAAACCTGTGAAATAGAAATAAAAATGGAAATTGACAGATGTATTTTTCTGCTTTCTTTAACCCGAGGTAGATTGAGATGCAGTGATTCATGCCACATGTTAAAAATGGCAAAGTTGTACTTGATACAAAGTGTAAGGAGATTGGCGACGTGCCTTCAGGTTTTGGCTCTTCCCCCCTTCCTCCCTGGGACTTCCTTGGAAGAGCACTTCCTAATATAGTATTGGAAGTATTATTAGCATGTAAGCATAGTACTTAAGTATTACACATATGTTTTTGTGTGATTCTATGCCTTAAAGGGTAAGAGAATAACCTATCACAAAAAATTCTTATATAAGCCCTGTAGGTTATGGGTCCTTCTTAATTAACAGTCAAGGTTTTGGAAAATGCTTCTTCAAAACTATTTGTATTTTTAAGGGGTAAACTTTAAGCAGACCTTGGCCTTCTATCTCTTAAAAAAGAAAAAAGCAGGTACAAAAGCAAAATTCCTGGTCCTAATCACAATGATGTATAGTAAGCCCTGGCTCTGAATTTGTGGTCTTATATCTGGAGCACAGTCCTCTGGTCACTTGAGAAGTATGGGATGTCAATACTTTCTCTATACAATGCATAAGGATAAGTGTTATCTCAAAGAACACCATCTAAGAATTTTTCTATTCAAATTTCATTATTCTCATGCCTTTCCATTTCAATTTCTCCTGGGAAGTCAATACTTTTAAGTCTCCCCCCCTCTTCTTAAAACTCTCAGTTTTAAATTTTTGTATACTTCTGAATAAGCAGAGGAGACTGGTGGGCTTCAGCCTATAGGGTTGCAAAGAGTCGGATACGACTGAAGCGACTTAGCATGCACACATGGATAGTCAGCTTGGCATTTCTATTTCCTTTTGTCTCCTAACTTGAATATATTTAAATATTTAGTTACTCAGTTTCTTCTTCCTACACTGATTTCCATTTAAAAGCCCAGCCAATCATGTGGCTCTAATATCTACAACTTTTAGCCTGAAGGTTGCAATACACTCTCAATACTCATGTATTACCAATTGCTTGTACAACGTAGACATTTCACGCTTTGATATTCCTCTGAATTTACAAGCCCATTATAATTTTTATTTTATATAACCCAATTTTTATTTGGCTCCCAAATGTAGTATCTTTGTTATTACTATTCTCTGTATTTTTTTATGAAAGGCACACTGTTCAATCCAATTCTCAACATGTCCTTTAGACATCACTTTCTTTTCCATGATCACTTAAATGACTCTAGTCCAGAACATCATTACATCACTGCTGACTGTCAGAATAGATTTCTAAACACTGTGCCATCTAATCAGTTCATCATGCTGTGGTTGGACCGAAATGTGTAGTTTGTCATTCTGTTCGAGAGATGATAATAGTTTTCCATGTAACATCCATTTTTTTCTACCTAACTTTCAAAAGTTACCTCTTGAGAAACCTATATGCAGGTCAGGAAGCAACAGTTAGAACTGGACATGGAAAAACAGACTGGATCCAAATAGGAAAAGGATGATGGCATCACTGACTCGGTGGACGTGAGTCTGAGTGAACTCCAGGAGTTGGTGATGGACAGGGAGGCCATCATGGGGGTCGCAAAAAGTTGGACACGACTGAGCGACTGAACTGGACTGAACTTTCAGCAATATAATTAATGCATTTAAATGACCTTTTAAATATTCATATATCAATTTGTTCAAAATACATGTGACAAATCAAGTGCTTGTGGCTAGCACATTTCTTTTCCCATGGAGACTCTTATAATCTCACAAGTGGAAAGGGATATTAAAAATATCATTGTGCTAGAGTAGATTAAAACTGTCCACCTTAGGTGGAGGGCTTCCCTGGTGGCTCAGTGGTTAAAAATCTGTCTGTGAATGCAGGAGATGTGGGTTCAATCTCTGGGTTGAGTAGATCCCCTGGAGAAGGAAATGGCAACCCACTCCAGTATTTTTGCTTGGGAAATCCTGTAGACAGAGGAGACTAGCGGGCTACAGTCCAGGGGAGCACAAAGGTGTCAGACATGACTTAGTGCCAAACAACAAACAAGCTTAGGTGGCAGCTGTTTAAGGCTTAAGACAGAAGAGAGTTAGAGAATTAAGACACTGTCTTAAGGAAAGCTCCACTTCACCAAATAGAAAAGGTGAATAGAAATTGGCAAGTACAAGAAAAGTGAAGAACTGGAGAGTGATAGTAACAAAATGTGCAGAGGCCAGGAGAGAGCAGGTGAATTCATAAAACTGAAATGTAATATGGACAAACCATAAAGTGATAGGTGAGAATATGGTGGAAGGTGAGACTAGAGAAGAAGCAAAGCACTGGGGCTGGTTTGTCTGACATTGTGGCCCCCAACCACATGTAGCTACTTAAATGTAAACTAATAAAACATTTCATTCCTCAGTCACACTTAAGAAGCACTCAACGTGTGGCTAGTAGCCACCATATTGAACAGAGAAGAAATATCATAGGAAGTTTTACTGGGTAATGTTAGACTGGATCTTGGAAAGGTGTGTTAAGGTTTTCTCAAGGAGCAACAATCTGTAATGGCTGACAGGTTTTAAGCAGTAGAGCTTTTAAAAGTACCTATTTAAGGAGAAAGATATAACATTTTATTTTCTTTAACGTGCACTTATTGAGTACTAGTAGGGTTGCTCTGCCTTTGCTTCCAGGAGCAATTTTTTTAAAGATTGATGTAGTAAGAAAAGCAGTGGACTATGTTTCAGTCTAAATCTTAACCATGTGATTCTAGGGAATCACCTGGCTTCATAGCCTCTCTCTCTCTCTCTTTTTTTTTTTCCATTTCCATACAGAGAAATGAGTATCATGTAATATTTCTTATAAGTGAAATCTAAATAATATGTTACAAATGAGCTTATTATAAACCAGAAATAGAGTCACAGATGTAGGAAAGAAACTTGTGGTTACCAAGGAGAAGTGAGGGGATGCAGAAGAGATGGAGTGGGAGATTAGGACTGACAGATTCACACTACTGCGCTTCCCTGGTGGCTCAATGGTAAAGAATCTGCCTATAATGCAGGAGTCGCAGGAGATGCCTGATTGATCTCTGGGCCAGGAAGATCCCCTGGATGCAACCCACTCCAGTATTCTTGCCTGGAGAATCCCACGGACAGAGGAACTTGGCAAGCTACAGTCCATATGATCACAAAGAGTCAGACATGAGTAGGTGACTTGGCAAGCACACGGGCATGCACACTACTATATATATAATACACAACTAATAAGAGAGGGAAGCTACTCAGTACTCTGTAATAATGCACATGGAAATAGAATCTAAAAAAAGAAGGGATATATGTATCAGGTCAGTTCAGTCACTCAGTTGTGTCTGACACTTTATGACCCCATGGACTGCAGCACACCAGGCTTCCCTGTCCATCACCAACTTTGAGTTTGCTCAAACTTATGTCCATTGAATTGGTGATGCCCTCAAACCATCTCATCTTCTGTCATCCCCTTCTCCTCCTGCTTTCAATCTTCCCCAGCATCAGGGGCTTTTCCAATGAGTCAGTCATTCATATCAGGTGGCCAAAGTATTAGTCCTGGATTGAGTAGATCCCCTGGAGAAGGAAATGGCAACCCACTCCAGTATTTTTGCTCGGGAAATCCTGTAGACAGAGGAGACTAGTGGGCTACAGTCCATGGGATCACAAAGGTGTCAGACATGACTTAGTGACTAAACAACAAACAAGCTTAGGTGGCAGCTGTTTAAGGCTTAAGACAGAAGAGAGAGAATTAAGACACTGTCTTAAGGAAAGCTCCACTTCACCAAATATAAAAGATGAATAGAAATTAGCAAGTACAAGAGTATCAGTCATCATCAGTCAGCATCAGTCCTTCCAATGAATACTCAGGACTGATTTCCTTTAGGACAGACTGTGGATCTCCTTGCAGTCCAAAGGACTCTCACGTCTTCTCCAACATTGCCGTTCAAAAGCATCAATTCTTCAGTGCTCAGATTTCTTTATGAGCCAACTCTCACATCCATACATGACTACTAGAAAAATCGTAGCTTTGAGTAAACAGACTTTCATCAGCAAAGTAACGTCTCTGCTTTTTAATATGCTGTCTAGGCTTCTCATAGCTTTTCTCCCAAGGAGTAAGCATCTTTTCATTTCATGGCTGCAGTCACCATCTGCAGTGGTTTGGGAGCCCAAGAAAAATAAAGTCTGTCATTGTTTCCATTGCTTTCCCGTTTATTTGCCATGAAGTGATGGGACCAGATGCCATGATCTTAATTTTTTAAATGTTGAGCTTTAAGCCAGCTTTTCACTCTCCTCTTTCACTTTCATCAGGAGGCTCTTCAGTTCCTCTTTACTTTCTGCCATAAGGGTGGTGTCATCTGCATATCTGAGGTTATGAATATTTCTCCTAGCAATCTCGATTCTAGCTTGTGCTTCACCCAGCCTAGCATTTCTCATGATGTACTCTGCATGTAAGTTAAATAAGCAGGGTGACAATATACAGCCTTGNGGACACGACTGAGTGACTGAACTGAACTGAACTGAATCACTCTCAACCATCAACCACTAAATAGTTCAATTTTAGATGGTGAAAAGCAGAAGTGGCAAGGTATGTAATCAGTCTTTATTCCTCCCATTGTTAAAAAGTGGTTAGAAAGGTAAATTTATAACTTAATTTAAGATAATAAAATCTATATATTTCTAAATTTGAAACTTCCTATAGTAAAGATAAAAGCACCTAACAAAAGATCCTTAATTGGGCCAAACAATATGATATTAGTAAGTTTACATATGGGGGATTTCAAGTTTTTATTCTATGAAAGAATTATTAAAGTTATAACACAACATTACTATGAAGTCTAAAGGTAAGATATTCATCATAAAACTAGTGAGGAAGCAAAATTTGGCACCCTAAAATGTCTCTTTGGCAAGAAGACTAATTTAGCTGTTTATCTTTGAGAAACAGAAGACCAAGGAAATCTTTTTTTGTCTACATAATTTAGCTGAAGGGTCTCTTTCAGAATAGAGCCATCACCTGAGATACCTGCAAAGAATGTGATCTAGATGTGGTGGAGGAGATTTGGCAGGGTTTAAAGATCAGAGTCCACTCCCTTTCTCATTGCCTCTGTATGGACCAACAAATACTTATTCACCAAATATTTGCTTTCCATCTTCATATCAAACCATCTTCTGCAGCATCCTCTTTTCT
Source organism: Oreotragus oreotragus (assembly GCA_006410675.1). NCBI lineage: Eukaryota > Metazoa > Chordata > Mammalia > Artiodactyla > Bovidae > Oreotragus > Oreotragus oreotragus. The sequence continues at coordinate 97,639 of SJYX01001543.1, forward strand.
CTTTGGCTGAAGATAGTAAATAAGGTGAGAATTTTGGCTATTTGGGTGAGTAACCCAGTTTTCCTGGGTCTTTCCTGCAAATACATGCTATGAAACTTTTACTTTATTTTCTCCATTAACCTCATGTCAATTTAACTCTTAGATCTCATGTCAATTTAATTCTTAGATCAGCCCAAAATATCAAACCACCTTCTGCAGCATCCTCTTTTCTCTTTGGCTGAAGATAGTAAATAAGGTGAGAATTTTGGCTATTTGGGTGAGTAACCCAGTTTTCCTGGGTCTTTCCTGCAAATACATGCTATGAAACTTTTACTTTATTTTCTCCATTAACCTCATGTCAATTTAACTCTTAGATCTCATGTCAATTTAATTCTTAGATCAGCCCAAAGAACTTAGACTGAGTCTTATTCAACTCTTTGGAGAATTCCATGGAATTCTCTAGGCCAGAATACTGGAATGGGTAGCCTTTCCCTTCCCCAGGGGATTTCCCAACCCAGGGATCAAACCCAGGTCTCTTGCATTGCAGGCAGATTCTTCACCAACTAAGCCACCAGGAAAGCAACCTAGAAGGGTAGAGGAAATTTTTTTCTCTCCAACAGACCCAAGGCACTTCTATGATTTCTCCTGGGTAGTCCTGTCTACTTCTTTCCTTATGACATACTACCTCAAATTTGGAGGCATTTGGCTCCCTCCAGGGGTTCTACATTTTGCTTCCTGTTACTTGCAATTTCATCAGTCTATGTTTAAATTTTAATCTCATTCTCAAGAGGCCATTTATTTCCCTTCTGGTATTCCCTCTGTAATCTGGGTGCTTTGTCAGTACATGAATCACCAGCTCTGTTTAGGGTGTTATGTCTCAGCCAATCTGGCTTTTTCTAAAAATGCTTCATTTGACTATAGTATCCACCCAACCTTTATATTTTAACTCAACTATGCAAGAATCCCTGACGAGGGCCTTTCCATGTAGCATGTGCCCATATATTATCTAACCATAGATGTGACCATAGATGAACAACTAGCAAACCATTGCCCCCAGATGATTTTATCCACAGGCTGGGCTACCCACGAGATTTCTTTCCTTGGAATTTGAAGTTTGAAGATTTGGAGACACTGAGACATCAGTTTCCATCAGTTAGGAAACAGCGGGTGGGGAATGCAGATTCAGTAAGTAGAGATAAGTGAGCATAAAGTCAGAGAAACTAGAGTGAGGGCCCACAAAATCTAGTTGGTGGGCTCCTAGAGCTAACTCATTTTTTCTTTTATTATATAAGGCCTATTTTCTCAGCATTTGCAGATTTTTGTGAAGATGCAACCTCCCCCTTCATTTGAGTAAGCTTGAGTGGACATCTGTTCCTTATCAAGCAGAGATCAACTGAAGGAGCCAAAGAACCTAAATTATCACCTGTTCAGTTATCTTGTTGTGTTTGTGTATGTGGTATGTGGATTTTTTTGCTATATATTTTTGTATATTTTGAATACTTCTACACCTTACAAAAATAAAAATTATTATATTTATATTTAATTAAATGAGCAGAAACAGCAAATAGTAAAATCATTGTAATAAATAATAAAATTTTACTGAAAAACACAAGCGGGAATCTAGATTGCCAGGAGAAATATCAATAACGTCAGATATGCTGATGACACCACCCTTATGGCAGAAAGTGAAGATTTCTTCCAAGGAGTAAGCGTCTTTTAATTTTATGGCTGCAGTCACCATCTGCAGTGATTTTGGAACCCAAAAAAATAAAGTCTGACATTTTCCACTGCTTCCCCAAAGGATATATGTATACATATACATATAACTGATTCACTTTGTTATACACATGAAATTAACATAACATTGTATTTCAACTCTCCAGCAATAAAAATTAATAGTAAAAAAATAAATAGTAAATAAAGGCATTAAGTTGCCATGCCCTCTTGTTCTTACCTCTAGGTAATAATTTAAAATAAATTATTAAAATGAATTTTTAAATAGGTCAGAACATTTTTTCAAAGCAGCCTCAGCTGAGCCGTAAAGCAATTGAGGTGTGTCAGGAGCAGCAGAGTAGCACATGGTGGTGGTGGGATAGTCTTCACCCTCTGCCTTCTCCACCCATCTCCATACTTCAGTTAAAGAAGTTTGGGTTATTACATTGAGATTTCTACTACTGCTCTAGTAAAAACTGTTCTGCTACTAAAACCAATGAACCTAGTTCACTCCAAAATCTTTTCTGAGATACTATGGTTGAAGAAAACCTGGATTTCAGCTTCACTATTCCCCTGCAGTCAAATTATGGATAAACTAAAGTGCATGCTTTCTATCTGGTGCATTTATTTGTCAAATCTCAGGAAGCCATATTAGCCATATAATCTCAGGCTGAGAGTCTCATCACATTCTCATTCTATTACCATCTGCATAAGATGCAACTAGTAAGTAGTTTGAGGGATAAAGTATATTACCTTTAGGTTAGATCAAATCCTGAGTGTTGGAAGAAGTAACAAACAACTAAAATGGCAACCCGCTGCAGTGTTCTTGCCTGGAGAATCCCAGGACGGGGGAGTCTGGTGGGCCGCCATCTATGGGGTCGCAGAGTTGGACACGACTGAAGTGACTTAGCAGCAGCAGCAGCATATCTAAATCCTGTATATCTATATCTAAAACCTATAACTATCTATTTATATTCATCTGACACTAGGAAATTCAAAATACTTTGGTGACTTTACCAACATTCAAATCAAAGTAGTATAATTACTAGATAGCAAGATCCCAAACAGAAGCTTTCTTTTTTTAGGTAAATCTAGTTAAGTAGTATTATGGTGAACATCAGCAGAACCAAAGGTAATACTTATTTTCTAACGTTAATCAGAAAAGGGTATGAAAATGCAATTAAAATAAACATGAATATAAATTAAATAAACTTTATATCAATTTCAAACAAACTAAAGGAGAGGGCAATGGTACCCCACTCCAGTACTCTTGCCTGGAAAGTCCCGTGGACGGAGTAGCCTGGTGGGCTGCAGTCCATGGGGTCACGAAGAGTTGGACATGACTGAGCGAATTCACTTTCACTTTTCACTTTCATGCATTGGAAAAGGAACTGGCAACCCACTCCAGTGTTCTTTCCTGGAGAATTCCAGGGACGGGGGAGCCTGGTGGGCTGCCGTCTATGGGGTCGCACAGAGTTGGACACGACTCAAGCTACTTAGCAGCAGCAGCAGCAAACAAAAATATATACGCCATCAGGATTATAACTGAAGCAATATATGGAAATAATTGTGTTATNGGAGAATTCCAGGGACGGGGGAGCCTGGTGGGCTGCCGTCTATGGGGTCGCACAGAGTTGGACACGACTCAAGCTACTTAGCAGCAGCAGCAGCAAACAAAAATATATACGCCATCAGGATTATAACTGAAGCAATATATGGAAATAATTGTGTTATCCAGGTTTTGTTTACCATATGACATGGCAGTTTTACAGTTTATAAATCACCACATACACATCATTCTAAGAAAATGCTTTGATTATATCATGCAACCGGAGGACTTTGGCTCCAGGTTTTAATCAGTGCCAGCAAGAGTTAAGAAAACTGATTTATTGGCTCATTTTCTGCTGCGCCTGTTCACATTTGTGTAATGTTTAAACTCCTCTAATCTCTGTGAAGCCTCTTTAGTTCAGACTTCCTCCAGAAAATATTATCTGTTGAGGACTAATAACCTTTAACGTAAAAGCCAATTTTTCCTGGATCTTGTAATCCCCTCAAAAGTTGGCAGATTGTTTTGTCAGAACTTTGAGAAAGTTCTTCATCATTTTTATTCACTCTTCACACTGTTTATACACCACAGAGGCTCCTCTGTTGGATCCAGGCCTACACAACTTCCTATGAACTTCTCCAAATCCTAGCTGTGCCCCCAAGGTTTGACTGATGATAGGTGTTGAGAATCTGATTCATATTTATAGTAAGAGAAACCTTTACTTACTGAGCCAAACTGCTGTCTGAGATTGGACGGACTCACTTGCTCAGTGTACCACTGAGGCTGTTTTTTTCAATCTTGGTATTTGATCTCAAAGGTAAAAAGAGATTTGAAATGTAAGCTTTTTTTTTTTTTTTAGATTTGTAGCTTGTTACCGGAGAAGGCAACAGCAACCCATTCCAGTACTCTTGCCTGGAAAATTCCATGGACAGAGGAGCCTGGAGGGCTACTGTCCAGGGGGTCACAAAGAATTGCACACAACTGAGGGTACATACACACACACACAACAGGAAAGGAATTTTTAAAAGAAATAGGAAAGAGGGTGATCAGAGTGAAGGGTTAGGATTTTGTTTTGTTCTGTTTTGCAGTTTTAGATAGGATGGTCAGGGAGTTTGTCTGTCCAAGGATGACATTTGAAGAAAGAGACAAAGGAGGCGAGGGGGCAAACAGGGCAGAGTGCTCCGAACAGAGGGAATGACAAATTCCAGGCGCCTGAGAAAGAACTGGAAGTGGAGCAGCAGAAGAGAAGTAACAAAGGACTGAACCAAAAAAGGGGAAGGGCATTTAGGCCACTGTAAGGGCTTTGCTTTTACTCTGCCCATATCAGGAAGTCATTTAAGGATTCAGAGCCAAAAATAGCATCATCTGAATTACTGTTTAATAGGATCACTCTGCATTGGGTACAGACTGGAGGGAACCAAGGGACACAATAGACAGACCAGTTAGGAAGATATGTAAAAATCCACGAGAAAAACCACGGTGGGTTACTCTATCAAGAAATGCATACGCAGCTTAATTCTAACTACAATCCAACAAAGATAGATATTATTGTCAACCTTTTTTGTGAAGTATATCAAGGCTCAGAGGATTGAAATCAACAAATGTGCTTAGTATACTGTACAATCAAGATCTGAAGCCAGTTTTATTCTGTTTCCAGAGTCTACATGACTTATCACTACAATTTACTGCCTAACATCAGGTGGAAACCACTACTAGATTAAGTAATTTTAAAGTGGGAATAACAATGGGTGTTTTGCTCCTACCTCAAGTGTGTCTTAAGAGTTCATTATTAGTTCTAGAGTAGCCTTTCTCACGGGGAAGGCAATGGCACCCCACCCCAGTACTCTTGCCTGGAAAATCCAATGGACGGAGGAGCCTGATAGGCTGCAGTCCATGGGGTCGCTAACAGTCGGACAGACTGAGCGACTTTACTTTCACTTTTCTCTTTCATGCGTTGGAGAAGGAAATGGCAACCCACTCCAGTATTCTTGCCTGGAGAATCCCAGGGACGGGGGAACCTGGTGGGCTGCTGTCTATGGGGTCACACAGAGTCGGACACCACTGAAGTGACTTAGCAGCAGCAGCAGCAGCCTTTCCCAAGGTTTAATAAGGCTTGAAAATATGTTAGGATGATATTTCTAGTTATTTCATATTTATTTTTGTTGCTATAGTGAGTTAAATATTTTTCTATCATGTTTTATCTTATTTTCATGGGCTCAGTAGCTCAGTTGATAAAGAATCTGCCTGCAATGCAGGAGACCTGGGTTCAATCCCTGGGTCAGGAAGATCCCCTGGAGAAGGGAATGGCAATCACTCCAGTATTCTTGCCTAAAAAATCCTATGGATAGAGGAGCCTGGAGTGCTACAGTCCATGGGGTCACAACAGTCAGACACAACTTAAGCAAATAAACCACCAACAGTACTTTTTCTATATTGTCTCTATAACTCTGCTGCTTACAGGATGTTCCAGTTTCCATAAAATATTTTTGTTAATTATTTTGTGCTATCTAAGCAGATACAATGACAATGACACAATGATAATGTTGTGTCTTTCTTTTTACCATATGCCATCCTTATTTATTTCTTGCTTGTGCACTGGTAAGTCAGTGACAATAGCATCCTTATCTCATTGCTCACTTTAGTGGTTTATTTGTAATACTTTACTATTAAGTATGATGTTTGTTGAAGGTTTCTGGTGGATACTTTTTGTCAAGTCAGGGCAACCCTTTTCCATACTTGCTAAGCAATTCTGAATGTGTTTTGAAGGCTATCAAATGGTTTTCTGGCATCAAAGTCTCACATTTATTTTTTCACTTTTTACTTAATGTGGCTGATGAAATTTATATAATTCCAAATATTTAGCCAATTTTGTGTTCCTCTCTCTATATATATATACACACACATATATTTACTATTTCTGAATTTTCTTTTCATTGCTTTGTTTAGAATTTTATACCTATCCTAGTTCACACAAGTAATCTTCCTAATATTGAACATTAGATTTCCTTTGTGCTAGTATCTCCTGACGGAGAAGGCAATGGCACCCAACTCCAGTACTCTTGCCTGGAAAATCCCATGGATGGAGGAGCCTCGTAGGCTGCAGTCCATGGGGTCACTAGGAGTCAGACATGGCTGAGCGACTTCACTTTCACTTTTCACTTTCATGCATTGGAGAAGGAAATGGCAACCCACTCCAGTATTCTTGCCTGGAGAATCCCAGGAATGGGGTCGCACAGGGTCAGACACGACTGAAGTGATTTAGCAGCAGTAGCAGCAGTATTTCCTGAGTTTGTTGTTAAGAATATGCTGCTTTATAGAAGTAAGTTGAGATTTATGTATTTTTCTATGTCTTGAATCAGTTTAAATAACTTAGGAATCATTAGTTTTGATTTTTAATAAAAGTCAGTATAAAACCATTAGAATTTAATATCTTTTAGGAGTGACTATCTGACTACTTTTTAGTGTTTTCTATGATTGTAGATCTGTTGGATCTTTCGCCTCTTCTTGAGTTGATATGGATGTTAAAATGTGGGAATGACAGGAGCGGTGTTGGAGGAGGGGAGAGTGTTCGAGTAAACTCTAGTTGATAGATTCAAGACACAAAAAGAAAGGACCCAGGATGACCAAAACAACTGTTGGTACATGGCTGGATTTAATGGTATAAACTTCATAAAACTAAACAAAACTGGGGAGAGAAGAGGAGGAATAACTGTCCAGATGTCACTGAGGAATAAGGAAAGAAGAAGCATCTAAAGCTCATTGAGCTCAGTGAAAAAGTTTGTGAGAGAGAAAGTTTCCTCCACTGAATAGGGTATCAGCAGAAGCAGTATTCTCACTAGAAAGAGCTATTTTAGTTCTGTAACATTCAGAGAAGAAGGTGATAATTCTGAAGGTGATTGTGATGGGGGCACATGAGTTCCAGAGCATGTTTTAGAAGTGTCTGTGGGTCCAGGGTGGTGAAGGACTGGGTGAATTCAGAGACTGTGTGCAAGGCTGAAAGTCTCTGGATGCCCTGGGAGCTGTTTCTGGTGACACTGATGGGGACAGATCTGACAGATTTTTAGGAAGAGGGAGAGTGTGATAATGAAGCTAAAAGTATTGGCATTTTGTGGAGAGCTGGGGAATGTTTTGCAGGAACCTGCAGAATTCTGCCGGCGAAGGCAATGGCACCCCACCCCAGTACTCTTGCCTGGAAAATCCAATGGACGGAGTAGCCTGGTGGGCTGCAGTCCATGGGGTCGCTAACAGTCGGACAGACTGAGCAACTTCACTTTCACTTTTCTCTTTCATGCATTGGAGAAGGAAATGGCAACCCACTCCAGTATTCTTGCCTGGAGAATCCCAGGGACGGGGGAGCCTGGTGGGCTGCCGTCTATGGGGTCACACAGAGTCGGACACGACTGAAGTGACTTAGCAGCAGCAGCAGCAGAATTCTGCGTCAGTCTCTGGTGCAGTACCCCAGTCCCTGTGTGGAGACCATGGAAGGAGAATAGCAACAGTACACAAAGATTCGGGGTCCTGGGCAATGTCACCAAGAGCATTTCTGGCTGCTCTAAATCTCTGTGGTCACGACTTTCTGCAAACTCGATGCATCCACCTCTCATGGTTTCTGGACTATGACACCAATTATTATGACCTTTTGACCTTTCTTGGCACCCCACTCCAGTACTCTTGCCTGGAAAATCCATGGACGGAGGAGCCTGGTGGGCTGTAGTCCAAGAGGTTGCTAAGAGTTGGGCACGACTGAGTGACTTCACTTTCGCTTTTCCCTTTCATGCATTGGAGAAGGAAATGGCAACCCACTCCAGTGTTCTTGCCTGGAGAATCCCAGAGACAGAGGAGCCTGGTGGGCTGCCGTCTATGGGGTCGCACAGAATCGGACACAACTGAAGCGACTTAGCAGCAGTAGCAGCATCAATTTTGACCCTTCTCCCTATAGTCATCACCATAATCTCAAATCAAGCATTCTACTCTTAGCTGTCATTTTCTATCTGTCCTCTTTACTCCATCTAGTGCTCAGATGCCGACAAAATTTCCAAGTCTTTCAGACTGTCAATTCATTGTCTGACACCCCATAATGCCTTCAATTCTGTCCTTACTTGACTGAAATTTTCTGCTCTAACATAATAATTAATTTCTCAGATATATCCTCTTCTGTTCTGCCATGTTTCCCTTCATCTGCCCTACTCATCTGGCAGAAACACGACTGAGCTACTTCACTCTCGCTTTTCACTTTCATGCATTGGAGAAGGAAATGGCAACCCACTCCAGTGTTCTTGCCTGGAGAATCCCAGAGACAGAGGAGCAACTATTGCTAATTTCCTCTCTTACTCTTCACTTGTATAGTTGTAGAGAAACACATAATCAAACTGGCTTTACTCATTTTAGGTTCATGACCAATGACCTTCAATGGAGCCAGAAACTCCTCCTCCTTCATTTCTCGAGTCAATTCATTTTCTCTCTTTATGAGATGATTATTTCAAACCTTTCNAACTATTGCTAATTTCCTCTCTTACTCTTCACTTGTATAGTTGTAGAGAAACACATAATCAAACTGGCTTTACTCATTTTAGGTTCATGACCAATGACCTTCAATGGAGCCAGAAACTCCTCCTCCTTCATTTCTCGAGTCAATTCATTTTCTCTCTTTATGAGATGATTATTTCAAACCTTTCTGATGCTCCTCAAACTTATATGACATCCTCTTCCCTCCTTTGCAAAGCTGGTTAATTCATTTTGCTTGTAAATTGAGGAAATTAAATATAAACAGATAAAAATAATTTCCAACAGCTCTTCAACCTACATTCCTCTTTACCTGTACATTGTGACCAACCTCCTAACTCAGAAGGTAACTATTCTGGGTTCTGCCTAAATCACCTCCTCCAACTGAAACACTAGGTGCTATGCCATCCCTAGATATATCTGACAGTTTTATTAATAAGTAAAATTAAATTTGTGGCTGCCTTTTAAAAAATACACACTATAGATTGAATTATTTTTGCAATGTAATTATTGTCACTTCACAGTATGACCAGAGACTTGCATGTATGAATTCATTTAATTCATTTCTCCATCATTAGAGAGGAGCAGGATGATCAGGGTGACCTTGAAGATCAGTCAGTTCAGTCACACAGTCATGTGCTACTCTTTGTTACCCAATGGACTGCAGCAGGCCAGGCTTCCCTGTCCGTCACCAACTCCCAGAGCTTATTCAAACTCATGTCCATCAAATCAGTGATGCCATCCAACCATCTCACCCTCTGTCATCCCCTTCTTTTCCCACCTTCAATCTTTCCCAACATCAGGGTCTTTTCCAGTGAGTCAGTTCTTCGCATCAGGTGGCCAAGTACTGGAGGTTCAGTATCAGTCCTTCCAAGGAATATTCGGGACTGATTTCCTTTAGCATAGGACTGGTTGTGTCTCCTTGCAGTCCAAGGGACTCTCAAGAGTCTTCTCCAACACCACAGTTCAAAAGCATCAATTCTTCAGTGCTCAACTTTCTTTATAGTCCAACTCTAACATTTATACATGACTGCTAGAAAAACCATAGCTTTGACTAGATGGACCTTTGCTGGTAAAGCAATGTTTCTGATTTTAATATACTGTCTAAGTTGGTCATAACTTTTCTTCCAAGGAGTAAGTGTCTTTTAATTTCATGGCTGCAGTCATCATCTGCAGTGATTTTGGAGCCCAAAAAATAGTCTCTCACTGATTCCATTGTTTCCCCCTCTGTTTACCATGAAGTGATGGGACCAGATGCCATGATCTTACTTTTCTGAATGTTGAATTTTAATCCAACTTTTTCACTCTTCTCTTTCACTTTCATCCAGAGGCTCTTTAGTTCTTCCTCACTTTCTGCCATAAGGATGGTGTCATCTGCATATCTGAGGTTATTAATATTTCTCCTAGATATCTTGACTCCAGCTTGTGCTTCATCCAGCCTGGCATTTTGCATGATGTACTCTGAATATAAACTAAATAAGCAGGGAGACAATATATGCCTTGAAGTTCTCTTCTCCTGGTTTGGAACCAGTCTGTTGTTCCATGTCCAGTTCTAACTGTTGCTTCTTGACCTGTATACAGATTTCTGAGACAGGTAAAATGGTCTGGTATTCCCATCTCTTGAAGAATTTTCCACAGTTTGTTGTGATCCACACAGTCAAAGGGATGAAGTAGATGTTAGTCAATCAATGTTCAATAAAGACATCACATCTAGTGTTTCAATTGGAGGAGATGATTTAGGCAGAAACTAGAGTAGTCAATAAGCAAGAGTTGATGTCTTTCTGAAACTCTCTTGCTTTTCCAATGATCCAACGGATATTGGCAATTTGATCTCTGGTTCCTCTGCCTCTTCTAAATCCACCCTGAATATCTGGAGGTTCATGGTTCACATACTATTGAAGCCTGACTTGGAGAATTTTGAGTATTACTTTGCTAATATGTGAGATGAGTGAATTGTGCAATAGTTTGAACATTTCTTTGGCATTGCCTTTCTTTGGAATTGAAATGAAAATTGATCTTTTCTAGTCTTGTGGCCACTGCTGAGTTTTCCAAATTTGCTGGCATTTTGAGTGCAGCACTTTCACAGCATCATCTTTTAGGATTTGAAATAGCTCAACTGGAATTCCATCATCTCTACTAGCTTTGTTTGTAGTAATGCTTCCTAAGGCCCACTTGACTTCACATTCCAGGCTGTCTGGCTCTAGGTGAGTGATCATGCCATCGTGATTATCTAGGTCATNAGCATCATCTTTTAGGATTTGAAATAGCTCAACTGGAATTCCATCATCTCTACTAGCTTTGTTTGTAGTAATGCTTCCTAAGGCCCACTTGACTTCACATTCCAGGCTGTCTGGCTCTAGGTGAGTGATCATGCCATCGTGATTATCTAGGTCATGAAGATCTTTTTTTGTATAGTTCTGTGTATTCTTGCCACTTCTTTTTGAGAAAGTAGGGAAAAGCACTAGACCATTCAGGTATGACCTAAATCAAATCCCTTACGTTATACAGTGGACGTGACCAGTAGATTCAAGGGATTGGATCTGATAGACTGAGTGTCTGCAGAACTATGGACAAAGGCTCATGACATTGTATCTAGGTCATGAAGATCTTTTTTTGTATAGTTCTGTGTATTCTTGCCACTTCTTTTTGAGAAAGTAGGGAAAAGCACTAGACCATTCAGGTATGACCTAAATCAAATCCCTTACGTTATACAGTGGACGTGACCAGTAGATTCAAGGGATTGGATCTGATAGACTGAGTGTCTGCAGAACTATGGACAAAGGCTCATGACATTGTACAAGAGGCAGTGATCGAGACCATCCCCAAGAAAAAAGAAATGCAAAAAGGCAAGATGGTTGTCTGACACGTCCTTAGAAAGAGATGAGAAAAGAAGAGACTTGAAAGGCAAAGGAGAAAAGGAAAGGTATACCCATTTGAATGCAGAGTTCCAAAGAATAGCAAAGAGAGATAAGAAAACCTTTCTCAGTGATCAATGCAAAGAAATAGAGGAAAATTATAAATGGGTAAGCCAAGAGATCTGTTCAGGAGATAAGATGGGAACAATAAAGGACAGAAACCTTGAAGATAGAAAAGAAAAATCCTTCAAAATCCTAATAATGTCTAACTGAATATACCGGACTATTTCAGTTGATTTTGTTTTTATAAGCAAAAAATAAGTAATTATCCCAGTATATGAACTTGCAAGTTTATAAAAGGCTCTTTCTAACTCATATGGAAAAGTTCAATTTTTCAATTTAGGTATTAGTAAAAAATTCCTGTAAGCAGTGCTTTTTCTTTTAGTGGTGTTACTATACTTGGATACTTAGTTAAGACTGTCCATTATCTTTCAGGAAAAAAATCTTATTCTCCTCTTTCACTAAAATTATTACCATTACTTGCATGACAGTTTGTTAAATCAATGCACTTCAGATTCCATTAGGCTTTTGGTATACAAATATGGTCTTGACATGTTTTGGTATTTCAAAATTTCATCTCTGTGGATCAAAAATGTGATAACTGAATTACTTAGTAAATTGATATTGCTGTAGACCAGGCTGCTGTCTTCTTAAACTGATAACTGTCTGTTTGAATCATAGATGCCTGTGTATCTTACTATCTTGGATGGGTATGTCAAAATATATAAGAATGTTATTGTTCTGATGTATTTTTGTAGGTAATGTTATCTCCAATTATTTATTATATAATTTTCTTTCAATTAAAAAATGATGGCACCATGTCTTTAAAAAACAGATCTATTTAATATATTTGGAATGCCATTGGCCATGTTGTCTTATGAAAGAGACCTCTTAGAATGAAATATTTTATGATTTGTGCTGAAGTAGTTATAGTAAATTATCATAGCTAGCTCACATTTGAATAGTTTTAGCCCTTCTGAATTGCAAACTCACTAACATGTTCTAGTCAACTTTAATCTTGCTCACAGACTGAAAACTTATTTCCTCAGTACATCAGAGTCAAAGTTTCTGGAGAAAAGATCCTCATCTAACTCAAGTCACTTCATTTTTTTTTTTTCTGTATCATTTGACAGGGTTGACTTAATCCAACTGAATTAACTCAGAGAAAGCTAATTCTTTCAGTTCAACCAAAGCAGAATTCCATTTGTGTGGAAGAATCAGGGCAGTTTTCTTTTACATAATTTAGTTTTGGTTTTTGTCCTTTTAGAATTATATTTAAAAGTATTTTTTTTTTTAGGGGGTTCTTTTATTTATTTTTTTAATTTATTTTTTTAAATTGTGCTTTTTTTTGTATTTATTTATTTTTTTACACGAACTATTTTTTGAATATAAATGTATTTCTTTTAATTGGAGGTTAATTACTTTACAATATTATATTGGTTTTGCCATACATCAACATGAATCCGACACAGGTATACACGTGTTCCCCATCCTGAACACCCCTCCCTCCTCCCTCCCCGTACCATCCCTGA
>SJYX01001543.1:111762-147417 GCA_006410675.1 Oreotragus oreotragus
AAAAAAAAAAAAAAAAAAGACTTTAAGCTCCACGTTGAAGCATTCCTGCCATGGAAAACTATTTTTTATCATTCGTTCTTTTTTCCTATTTCCATACATCATTGTCATGTTGATGTTTCTTCCCTTTCATCTATTCTCTTCTTGAAGTATTTTAATGAGCAATTAAATTTAAATTTTCTAAACATAAAAATAAATTCACTAAGCAAGTCTCTCAAGTAAAATAAATATGTGTTATTGGTAGTATGAAAAATATCCAGTTCATATTTTTCCCTAATCAAAATGAACTGTACCCACATCATTATAGTGAAAGTGAAAGTCGCTCAGTCATGTCCAACTCTTTGTGACCCCATGGACTATACAGTCCATAGAATTCTCCAGGCCAGAATACTGAAATGGGTACCCATTCCCTTCTCCAGGGGATTTTCCAAACCTAGGGATCGAACCCAAGTGTCCCACATTGCAGGCAGGTTCTTTACCAGCTGAGCCACAAGGGAAGCCCAAGAATACTGGGGTGTGTAGCCTATCCCTTCTCCAGCGTATCTTCCCGACCCAGCAATCGAACCAGTGTCTCCTACCTTGCAGGCAGATTCTTTACCAACTGACCTATCAGGGAAGCCCAACATCATTATAAACATTCAGCTAATTTGAAATTTGTGATAGTGCAGAGGGTACAGAAGGGTATGTTTGGTGCCAAAATCATATATTTATTGCATTTACAGTTAAATTAAGTTACAATGTTTTCCTTATTCATTAACTTTTATAGAGCATATATTTTTATAGCAGAGTCCTATATAATTTCTTTAGTGATTTTAAGATGTATATAATTAGGACCAACTATATGTGTTTATGGCCTTTGCTTGTGGCTCAGATGGTATAGAATCTGCTGCAGTGCAGGAGACCCAGGTCCAATCCCTGTTGGGAAGATCCCCTGGAGAAGGGCAGGCTACTCACTCCAGTTTTCTTGGCTGGAGAATTCCATGGACAGAGGAGCCTGGCAGGCCGCAATCCGTAGGATCACAGAGTCGGATACAACTGAGCGACTAACACTTTCACTTTTTTTCCCATATGTTTATATATAATGATAATGTTAAAAAAAAAAAAACCCTTGAGACCGATGGCAGGAATCTTCAGAAAAGGAAAATCACTTTCCTTTGGGTTCTTAAAAACGCAAGTTCTTGGGAGTCTGCAATATTAAACTTGAAATAGCTAAAATAGCTTCAGAAAATAGTTGACATCATAGAGCACTTGAGATTAGGTTTTACATTCCTGCTCAAGAAGAGTTTTCATTTATTCCAGTTTCGTTGTGTATTTTATTTCATGATTTGGAATAAGATGTTATTAAGTAACTACATTTGGGTAGCTCAAATTCCCCCCAGGCATAGATATTTCTCACTTTGGCAAAATTGCACTTTTAACTCGCTTGACATATTCCACTTGGGAACAAAAAGAATCTATCCTTTTCCTCTTGGGACATCTTGACTTGCCTTCCAATCCATCATAACCGTTTAGGGAGACCTCACCTCTGGTTGGAATCCTGTACTTGACCAGCCCCTGGGAGGTCAGTGCTTTAATTGCAATGTCACTGCCAGTTTAGTATATTTAAGGAATGGACTGTTGCCTCTATCTCTAGAAGAAAGGTCCATTCCTAACCTTTCACCCACTTCAAACCTATTAGTCTCTACTATAAACATTATTTATGCTGTCAATTTCTGAGTGTAAGACATCAATATTTCTCCTTTGAGAATTCTGTTATATCATTTAATATTGTCTATCTTTAAATGTAAAAAAATAAATAAACTACTGTATGTAACAACAAAACTGAACAAAATGATCTTTCCAATCAAAATAGTAAAAGCAGTTTCAATCTTCAACTTTTCTAGAACTTGAACTCAATAATTTTGATGATTAATATTTGATAATAATCAGGATTTTTTTTAACTTTTGAGGAAATTGTGGATACATCTAAAATATTTCTTAAAGCTTAAATTTTAATATGCAGATGTCAGATCTTGATCTCTTTAAATAAGTCACTATACTATTGATGAGTGAGGCAGGAGTGCTAAATTACCCTTAAGTCTCAGTCCACAGTGTAGATGGCTGTCACTATGATATGTGAAAACTAACATTCTACCCCTAGACTCATTTCAGTTCTTTTAGTTATAGATGGGTCTAAAAACATGATGGACAAACTGTCCAAAATCCAAGAACTTAGTTTGAATATGATACATGAACCATATGCAAAGCAGTTTTCATTTTCACTTCATATTTATGATGAATCTATCAGTAGTTGGAATAAGATTGAAATTTAGATACACATTACAAATGCTAATTTTATTCTTGTGTAACCGCATAACAACATCAGGAAACAGCTGCCTTCACAAAAATGCTGCCTTTAACTTACACTAAAGAGAGTTTCAGCAATTTTGCAAAACTTTAGAACATCCCAGTGCATTTTTTGGATGATTTGCATGAGGCCTGGAAAATTTATCCATGAAAATGTCTAAGGCACAGGAGGCTCGTCTTCTCAAAAGAGCAAAACAGAGGGTATGATACTGACATCAATACTAAGCACATAGAAAAAGTGTGCCCTGCTACAGCTGCAGATGTCCATTTAAAGTGCAGACACAGTAAGCCAACCTACATCACTTGATGCTGAAGAGAATCACAGTACTAGTTAGAGATTCGTTAGAGATTCCTGAAGATCAAATGGACACTATCGATGTGGATGTGTAGATTTCCCTTTGTGAAGACATGTCCTAGTGACCTGATAAAATAATTGTTCAAGGACAAAGTAGCCTCCATTTTTTAAAAGAGTTGGCTTTGAAATACAGAGTTTATATGTTGTTGAATAAATTAATAGGTATTAACATGGAAGCTCTTCAGTTGGATGTCCAATGGAGGAATCCAGTCTTGGCAATGTGCTTGTGTGCTCAGTTGTGACTGACTCTGCAATCCCAGGTACTATGGCCTGTCAGATTTCTCTGTCTATGGAATTTTCCAGGCTGGAATACTGGAGTGAATTGCCTTTTCCTCCTCCAAGGGATCTTCCCAACCCAGGGATCGAACCCGCATCTACCATATCTTCTGCATTGGCAGGCAGATTCTTTTACCATTGAGCCATCTGGGAAGCCCAATATTGACAACATGTTTTTGTATCCACAGTTAGTTGAATGACTGATGATAAACCACAAGAAAGTTGCTTGTAACTGGCTCACTATTTATAAAAAATGTTCCATATAGTTATTTATACTTTTGTAGTTATTGTACCCCGTTTTCAGAGTTAGGGTGTCACATCAGCATACTCTTGATGGTGTGAGAGCTTCCTTATCACTAAAGGGTCTGAGTAGAAATGTGGTCATTGTTTCTCAAAAAGGATATGAAGGTTGGTTCTTTTCTTCCATAGAATTAGCAGCAACATATATATGTTGTTGACTCTTCGATATATTTTATTATTTCATTTAAGTTATTGTATCTAATGGAGAGAACATAGGATAAAAGACTCCTGTAAAATAAGCTTATATTCTGGCAAATACATGTATATCCTGTTATATAAGGGCATATTTTTAAAGTGTTCTTTTACAGTTTGAACTGTCTTTATATGGTTAGTATATTTTAACATAGTTAAACCATATAAATCATCTTGAAACGTAAAGCAAATAACAATAACTATAGATCTAATTCCAAAAATTCATCTAAAGTAAGTATTAAATTATAACTGTAAAGCAAATATACTTATGAATGTACATTGAATTTATAGGTAATACTGGTGAAAATTTAATATACAATATGTCAAATTCACTTTACACATATATATAATTGCTATTTTATCAATGCACATTGTGCAATAATGGGCTAAGGTCTTATAGTTGGTATTCATAATCTTGTTTTGCCTTTTTTTTTTTAATTTANCATTTTTTGATTGGGTCGTTTATTTTTCTAGAATTGAGCTGCAGGAGTCGCTTGTATATTTTTGAGATTAGTTGTTTGTCAGTTGTTTCATTTGCTATTATTTTCTGCCATTTTTTATTAATAAACATTAACAATTCCCAATTTAGGTTTAGACAAAAATATATATGCATGCATATCGACAGACGCTTTCCTCTGCCTTAAATTCAGTTTTAGGGGAAATTTACTTAGTTTTAATCACTTCAGTTATTCTCCCTACATTTATCCAAGTACAGCAAAGTTTCCTCCAGCAGTATGTATAATGGTGAAGAGAATCATTGCATTAACATAAATGTCTCTCTGTATGTAGGATCATCTCAAGGTCTTTAGTAATATAAATATTTCTTAGAAATACATGTTCTACCATATACAGTATACAAAGGGAAACTACAGTATTTCTAGCTGGCATTTATTACATTTCGATTAAGGGGATAGGCATGGATTCCAAGCCAAGAACAGTGGATGTTCAAGAACAGAGCCTGCTATCCATGTGTTTATCAGGAGAGAAGAATGGGTCATGTGATAACCCAAGAGGAAGAAGAAGGGTAATTGGTCACTGACTGCATGTGTTTCCAAGGTCACCAGTGACAGATGCAGGATATACTCAAACATTCCTCTGCTTTCCTCAAAGAAAAATCTTTTTATAGTCAATCTAGTGTAGCCAGATTTTTTTTCAAAGGGGTGGGAAAAGTTTTGATAGAGCTCTTGATCCGGCATTTAAAGGTCTGTTCACATTTTTTTTTTTCTCAACTGTTATCTTTAAAAACAAAATTGGGTACTTAAAAAGGCAAAGACCTAACCTAGTTCCTAAGCAAAAATCATGCACACTCTTATGTTTGGAGAAGTATATTAAGTGAAGAAAATCTGTAGTATAATAACTGCCATAAAAAATGTATTTGGAATTAAATGCTTCACACCTAAAATCTGAAAAGTAAATTCTCCTAGATTTATGTTTTATTTCATGATCTGAGCCACAGTCGGATCCCAGTCTTATTTTTGCTGACTGTATAGAGCTTCTCCATCATTGGCTGCAAAGAATATAATCAATCTGATTTTTGTATTGACCATCTGGTGATGTCCATGTGTAGAGTCATCACTTGTGTTCTTGAAAATGGTGTTTACTATGACTAGTGCATTCTCTTGACAAAACTTGGTTAACCTTTGATCTGCTTCGTTTTGTACTCCAACACCAAATTTGCCTGTTACTCCAGGTGTCTCTTGACTTCCTACTTTTGCATTCACATATAATGAATAGGACATCATTTTGGGGTGTTAGTTCTAGAAGGTCTTGTAGGTCTTCATTAGAGTGAACGTGACATCTCTCAGTTGTGTCCAATCCTTTTTGACCCCATGGACTGTAGCCTACCAGGCTCCTCTGTCCATGGATTCTGCAGGCAAGAATACTGGAGTGGGTTGCCATTTCCTTCTCCAGGGGATCTTCCCGACCCAGAGAATGAACCTCGGTTTCCCGCATTGTGGGCAGATGCTTTAACCTCTGAGCCACCATAAAACTGTTCAAGTTCAGCTTCTTCAGCATTACTGGTCAGGGCATAGCCTTGGATCGCTGTGTTATTGAATGGGTTGCCTTGGAAACAAACAGAGATCATTCTGTCACTTTTGAGATTGCATCCCAGTACTGCATTTCTTTTGTTGACTATGAGGGCTACTCCATTTCTTCTAAGGAATTCTTGCCCAAGTAGTAGATATAATGGTCATCTGAGTTAAATTCACCCATTCCAGTCCATTCTAGTTTGCTGATTCCTAAAATGTCGATGTTCCGTCTTGCCATCTCCTGTTTGACCACTTTCAATTTGCCTTGATCGATGGACATAACATTCCAGATTCCTATGAAATATTGCTCTTTACAGCATCAGAGATTACTTTCATTACCAGTCACATCAACAACTGGGTGTTGTTTTTGCTTTGGCTCCACCTCTTCTTTCATTTTGGAGTTATTTCTCCACTGATCTCCAGTAGCATATTGGGCACCTAACGACCTGGGGAGTTCATCTTTCAGTATCCTACCTTTTTGCCTTTTCATACTGTTCACGGGGTTCTCAAGGCAAAAATACTGAAGTGGTTTGCCATTCCCTTCTCCAGTGGACCTCATTTTGTCAGAAATTTCCACCATGACTCATCCATCTTGGGTGGCCCTACACAGTTAGATCATAGTTTCATTGAGTTAGAAAAGGCTGTGGTCCATGTAATCAGATTGACCATTATACCACTAGACCATTCAGGTATGACCTAAATCAAATCCCTTATGATTATACAGTGGAAGTGACAAATAGATTCAAGGCATTAGATCTGATAGACAGAGTGCCTGAAAAACTATGGATGGAGTTTCTTGACAAGAGGCAGTGATCAATACCATTTCCAAGAAAAAAAAAAATGCAAAAAGGCAAAATGGTTGTCTGCCAAGTCCTTACAAAGAGATGAATGATTATACAGTGGAAGTGACAAATAGATTCAAGGCATTAGATCTGATAGACAGAGTGCCTGAAAAACTATGGATGGAGTTTCTTGACAAGAGGCAGTGATCAATACCATTTCCAAGAAAAAAAAAAATGCAAAAAGGCAAAATGGTTGTCTGCCAAGTCCTTACAAAGAGATGAGAAAAGAAAAGATGTGAAAGGCAAAGGAGAAAAGGAAAGATATACCCACTTGAATTCAGAGTTCCAAAGAAGAGCAAGGAGAAATTAGCAAGCCTTCCTCAGTGATCAGTGCAAAGAAATAGAGGAAAACAATAGAATGGGAAAGACTAAAGATCTCTTCAAGAAAATTAGAGATACCAAAGGAAGATTTCAGGCAAAGATGGGTACAACAAAAGACAGAAATGGTATGGGCCTAACAGAAGCAGAAGATATTAAGAAGAGGTGACAAGAATACATAGAAAAACTATACAAAGAAGATCTTCATGACCCAGATAACCACGATGGTGTGATCACTCACCTGGAGCCAGACATCCTCAAGTGGGCCTTAGGAAGCATCACTATGAACAAAGCTAGAGGAGGTGATGGAATTCCAGTTGAGCTCTTTCAAATCCTAAAGATGATGCTGTGAAAGTGCTGCACTCAATATGCTGGCAAATTTGGAAAACTCAGCAGTGGCCACAAGACTAGAAAAGGTCAGATTTCATTCCAATGCCAAAGAAAGGCAGTGTCAAAGAATGCTCAAACTATCACTCAGTTACACTCATCTCACATGCTAGTAAAGTAATGCTCAAAATTCTCCAAGCCAGGCTTCAGCAATATGTGAACCATGAAACTCCAAATGTTCNCAAAGAAGAACTATACAAGAAAGATCTTAATGACCCAGATAACCACAACAGTGCAGTCACTCACCTAGAGCCAGACATCCTGAAGTGTGAACTCAAGTGGGCCTTAGGAAGCATTATGAACAAAGCTAGTGAAGGTGATGGAATTCCTTCCAGCTGAGCTATTTCAAATCCTAAAAGAGGATTTAAAGTGCTGCACTCAATATGCCAGCATATTTGGAAAACTCAGCAGTGGCCAAAGGACTGGAAAAGGTCAGTTTTCATTTCAATTCCAAAGAAAGGCAATGCCAAAGAATGTTCAAACCACTGTACAATTGCTCTCATTTCACATGCTAGCAAGGTAATGTTCAAAATCCTTCAAGCTAGGCTTCAACAGTACATGAACTAAGAACTTTCAGATGTATAAAGTAGATATAGAAAAGGCAAGGAACCAGAGATCACATTGCCAACATTCGTTGGATCATAGAAAAAGCAATAGAGTTCCAGAAAAATATCTGCTTCATTTACTATGCTAAAGCCTTTGACTGTGTGGATCACAACAAACTGTAGAAAATTCTTAAAGAGATGGGAATACCAAACCACCTTACCTGCCTCCTGAGACACCTGTATTCAGGTCAAGAAGCAACAGAATGGGACATGGAACAACGGACTGGTTCCAAATTGAGAAAGGAGTACGTCAAGGTTGTGTATTGTCACCCGGCTTATTTAACCTATATGCAGAGTACATCATGCGAATGCTGGGCTGGATGAAGCACAAGCTGGAATCAAGATTGCTGAGAGAAATATCAATAACCTCAGATATGCAGATGACACCACCCTTATGGCAGAAAGTGAAGAGGAACTAAAGAGCCTGTTGATGAGGGTGAAAGAGGAGAGTGAAAAAGCTGGCTTAAAACTCAACATTCAAAAACCTACGATCATGGCACCCAGTCACATCACTTCATGGCAAATGGAAGGGGAAAAAGTGATAGCAGTGACAGACTATTTTCTGGGCTCCAAAATCACTGCAGATGGTGACTGCAGCCACGAAATTAAAAGGTGCTTGTTCCATGGAAGAGAAGCTATGACAAACCTAGACAGCATATTTAAAAGCAGAGACATCACTTTGCTGACAAAGGTCCATATAGTCAAAAAGCTATGGTTTTCCAGTAGTCATGTATGGATGTGAGAGTTGAATCATAAAGAAGGCTGAGTGCCAAAGAATTGATGCTTTTGAACTATGGTGCTGGAGAAGACTCTTGAGAGTTCCTTGGACAGCAAGGAGATCAAACCAGTTAATCCTAAAGGAAATCAACCCTGAATATTCATTGGAAGGACTGATGCTGAAGCTGAAACTCCAATACTTTGACCACCTGATGCGAAGAACTGACTCATTGGAAAAGACCCTGATGCTGGGAAAGATTGAAAGTGGGAGAAGAAGGGGATGACAGAGGATGAGATGGTTGGATGGCATCACCGACTCAATGGACATGAGTTTGAGCAAGCTCCAGGTGATAGTCAAGGACAGGGAAGCGTAGCGTGCTGCAGTCCAAGAGACTGCAGAGTCGGACATGACTTAGCTATCGAACAACAACAATAATTAAGACTGGTTCACGTTGATGTATGGCAAAGACCAACACAACACTGTAAAGCAATTATCCACCAAGGGAAAAAAAATACGTTATATAAGTCTTAAGTGAGTAAAGAAAAATGTATAACTTTTAGTATTAATTATTAAAGACTTTCAAGTGAAAAAAGAATGAATGATGCCCCACAGTAGATTGTTGTAGCCTCATTGCTGTGCTCACACCCATTAAGGTTTCCATACTCAAAATTATTGAAACTACTGACTGTGTCCAAGCAAATGGTAGATACTTTTCTGTAACAGATTTGACTAATACATTCTGTTCAGTCTCTATTTCAAAAGTCTCTCAACTGCAGTTTGCCTTCACCTCCTAAGGTACATGATACACCTTTACCTGGTTATCTACGGAGCACATCAACAGTCTTGCCATCACACACAATCTTTGCAAAATGATCTTAACTGCATCCAGCTTTCTCCAGGAGCACAGATACGGCTTTATACTCCTGACATCCTCCTCTGAGGCTATTCACTGCTGCTGCTGCTGCTAAGTTGCTTCAGTCGTGTCTGACTCTTAGCGACCCCATGGGCTGCAGCCCACCAGGCTCCTCCGTCCATGGGATTTTAATCTAGACAGCATATTAAAAAGCAGAGACATTACTTTGCCAACAAAGGTCCATCTAGTCAAAGCTTTGGATTTTCCAATAGTCATGCATGGATATGATAATTGAAGTATAAAGAAAGGTGAGTGCTGAAGAACTGATGCCTTTGAACCGTGATTTTAGAGAAAACTCTTGAGAGTCCTTTGGACAGCAAGGAGATCCGACCAGTTTATCCTAAAGGAAATCAGCCCTGAATATTCATTGGAAGGACTGATGTTGAAGCTGAAACTCCAATACTTGGCCACCTGATGCAAAGAGCTGCCTCTCTGGAAAAGACCCTGCTGCTGGGAAGCCTGGCATGCTGTGCTGCAGTCTATGGGGTCACAATGAGTAGGACACAATTGAGTGACTGAACTGAACTATGTTTTATTTCACAAACATTTGATGAAGCTCTTTCTATAAGCTAACATTTTGAAATTATACTTTTTGAATTAGTTTCTTTGATAACCATTTTCTTTCTATAGAAATGATGATCCTTTAATTTTCAAGGGTATGACCTTGACATCTACATAGACTTATTTTACATAGGTACCATTTCTTCATTTATTCATCAAGTAATTTTTTGAGCACCTGTTGAGTATGAGACATTGTTCATGGTGAGTTTCTTAAACAAAACCCTCACCGTTATCAAGCCTGCATTCTCCTCTTCCTCTTTTTGAGGTGGGGATAATTTTACATCTTATTGTTTAGTCACATAAAGTTCTTTAAAATTAGATGAATATTATTATAATTACATACCATATATATTATATCTGTTATAATATTTTTTGATGTGTCTATGAAATTAATCAGTAATTAGAAAAGAGTTTTGTTTGAGCCAAACCAAGGGCCGAACCAGAAACCCCCTTCCCAGATTACTCTCAGAAACTGCTCCAGAGAAGCTGGATAATCCATACAGTTTTATATCTTATAAGAACCAAAAACATTAAACCAGTCAGGGCTTCATGTCTCCAAGCTTTCAGAAAACAAAACAAAACATTCCAGCATGTAGACAGCAAGTCAGCGTGTCCTTGACACATGCAAAGCGAGTCTTGTCATCAAAGGAGGACCAACGTTGGTATCATAGGGAGAGGCATTTAATCTTTATTTTTAAGATGGACAATCCTTTACTTTTGGTCAATGTGTACTTTTCTTTAATTATTAAAGCAGATGTACAATGTAGACTTGATAGGCCACAAACTGGCTAAATATAGCATAAATTTTAAGTTAACTCATGTGTAATCCCAAATGACTTCCCTATGTCTCAGTATGTGAAAATGTATTTGATCAGAAGCATCAGGATTTATACCTATGGTACAATATTAATGGCAGATTTCATGACCTTCTGTCACGGAAATGGATAATTTTACAAAAGTTTGCCTGACTTATTTTGAATTTGACTATAATCTTAGATTGCTGGGAGAAGACCTTTCTATCACAACTGATAAGAAGGTATGTCTCTTAAATGGACTTCCCAGGTGGCTCAGTTTTGAAGAATCCACCTGCCAAGAAGGTGACATGGGTTCAGTCCTTGGAGGGATCCCTCATCGAGAAGGAAATGGCAACCCACTCCAGTACTCTTGCCTGGGAAATCCCATGGACAGAGGAGCCTGGTGGGCTACAGTCCAGGGGCTGGAAAAGAGCTGGACATGACTTAGCAACTAAACAACCACCATGTCAGTTAAGGTGGTGTCACAACGTGATAACGTGCGTTATAACAAAGTTGGGCCAACTCATTAAAAGTATTATCAGTATAAACAGATTCTGGATTGTCATTTTCTCAAGACTCTGGAAGAAGATTTTTTTTCCCCCCATAGCCTTTGACAAGAGTTAGAAACAATTAATATAATGATTTAAAAACTCCCATAGGGAAATAGCATGCCAGCTAAGGCTAAAATTTGGGACCAATGCTGCTAGCCTATATGTGAAAACAGAACAACACATTACAAGAAAGGCTGGTGTTGATTATTAAGAAATAAACATTCCTGTGGCTCATTTGAAGGCAAATCTGTAGTAGTCAGCAGAGAATACATGTGACCACATCTGAAGGTTGGAATTTTCAAGTTCCTGTGTGCAATGAGAAACTGAGTGCTAGAGCAATGCAGATGAAGAAAAGACGGTGTCGAATGGTTTCCTTTCCATCTGGTGTCTTACAGCAGCTATGCTCACAGCTACTCTTAAAGGAAAATAGAAAGAAAGAAAGAACCACCTTCACAGTGTTATGTTGTTTAAACTGAATAGTCTAAGCCAAATTATTACTTAGGAATAAATTAAATATTGAATAACACAGAGTCCAAACACAAATTAGATATACTCGAGGGAAATGTCTGACTACAACGATAGCCCGAGTTAATTCTACTTGCCTGGAAGCAAGAAGCTAGTACTACCAGTCCCAGGAATGAGGGTTAATATGTATTTTGCCATTTCCACCCTGTATTAAATTGCAACAATCCCAGTATTCTCTACCACTCCCCCTAAATTATTTTTATCTATGAATGTATTACCAAATAACACATTATATATTTAACTTTTTTTAAAATATACCATTTCTCTGGCAGTGGAATATAAGCTTCACAAAGGCATGGATTTTGAAATACTTTGTTTCATTTTAAATCCCTCACTCATAGTAGGTATCCAATATATATCTTTGAAAGAAATAATTTATTAATCTTATAAATTTAATTATGATACAAGGGATATGATAGCTTATGTAACAANTTTTTAAAATATACCATTTCTCTGGCAGTGGAATATAAGCTTCACAAAGGCATGGATTTTGAAATACTTTGTTTCATTTTAAATCCCTCACTCATAGTAGGTATCCAATATATATCTTTGAAAGAAATAATTTATTAATCTTATAAATTTAATTATGATACAAGGGATATGATAGCTTATGTAACAAATATTTTTTCCAAACACATTCTGAAAAACAAAGACTGTTCTGAGTCCTAAAAAGAGATTTGTTAATTAATTCACTCTTCTTTTACCCAGATGCTTGAGAAATATAACTGTTTTAAGATATTTTAATATAATTTAATATTTTAAGAAATATGTTCACATATGTATTTTACATACATGCATACAACATTTGATCACATGTAAGTTTTAAGTAATGATTTTCTTCTTTTTCACTTAGTTTGGCTCAATATAAAACTTTTTCTTACTATCCCCTCCTCCCTCCCACCACAGGCACCTAAGAATAATCATAAAATTCTTCCCAAAACACAGGATAATTTATATGGAGAAGAATCATGTACTTTTTATTATATTTCAAGTATTTTTAGGAATTAACTTTTAAATGCATTTGATATATCCCTCTGCTGCTGAGTCCTTCAGTCATGTCCAGCTGTTTGCAACCCCATGGACTGTAGCCCACCAGGCTCCTCTGTCCATGGGATTCTCCAGGCAAGAATCCTAGAGTGGGTTGCCATGCCCTCTTCTAGGGGATCTTCCCAACTCAGGGAGGAAACCCACATCTCTTTATGTCNGGACTGTAGCCCACCAGGCTCCTCTGTCCATGGGATTCTCCAGGCAAGAATCCTAGAGTGGGTTGCCATGCCCTCTTCTAGGGGATCTTCCCAACTCAGGGAGGAAACCCACATCTCTTTATGTCTTCCGCATTGGCAGTCAGGTTCTTTACCACTAACATCACTTGGGAAGCCCATATTTTGTGCTAGGAAAAACATCATTCAAAAATGGAATTATAGAATTTAAAGGAATTATGCATCAAATAGAGACTACAAGAGGTTGTGGGTTTTGTGTGTTATGGAAAAAGCAATTCTTCACATTTGCTTCAATGCATTTTCTCATAGTAATATTGCTATTAATAAATATAGCAATTGCATTATAGATAAGCTGACAGAAACTATTGAAGCAAGATTTTATTGAGATATTTTACTCTCTTAATAAGATTTTAGATTTAAAATCTATCAAAAGGAATGATTCTGTAAAAGATTCTCTTTTGCAGTTGTTTTTTCCCACTTGGTGTACCAACCTCATATCTCTTGAGTCATAGATCTGCACAATTCCACACCTTTCTCACTGCTTCCACTTGCTGTCAAGTGAGCTTGACAATTCTCCTTCCCTTATCTCAGAAGGTCTGCAGTTAAGAATGGGCTCCTGTAGTCCTTTTAGTCTAAGGATATATCTTAGTTTCTTCCTGAATCTTTGATATGCCTGTTCTTCTCCCTGCATTTACCCTGTGAGTGTAAGCCTTCAGGGGCAGAGAAAAATCTCATGCTTTGTATCCCCAAGAACACTATCTTTGCCCAGTTTAAATTTGTGACTAAATTTCTTCTGCCACCAACTGTTATTTTTGCCTTGTGTTTCTCTTGCCCATGGCTAACTCTGGTAGTAGTATTCTTTATATCTGATTATCTTATCTTCCAGTGCATTCTTTGAGAGTTTTGAAACATTGCTTCTGTAAGTAGTGAAAATATGTTTTTTAGAAACATGCAAGCTACTTCCAAATCTTTCTCTTTTTTAAATAACATAAATACCACTGAAGGAAAGATTAAATTCCACAGTGTCACTTAACTCTAGGTTACCCTAGAGAATACTGGCGAAGATTCGGGCGAGCTAAATGGAGGGGGATGTACCAAGGAGGCCAGCGTTGCACCCCAGCTGCTGCGTAGGACAACAGAGATGGGAGCCGTGATTCGCCTCTGTGCTCTTCTTCTGTTGATCGATCTCAGGCCCTACATACTGGAAAAAGAAAGTGTTTTAGGTTATGATAAAGTAAGAGTAATGAGAAGAGAAAGGGTGAGACAGCTGTGTATTGGTGGCCCATGAAAGACAAGCAGAGGAATGCCAGGTAAACTAGTGTAGAGTTAGAGTTTCATAAGGTGACGCTTAAATATGCAATATTTTAACATTTCCATTTTCAAGTCTCAGATTATCTTGAAAATAGTAGTCAATTCCCACTACTCCAAAAAATAAAATTGTACTTTATTCCGAAAGCACAGAAGGATCACAACCAACCTAGAAGAGGATCTGTGACCCAAATCCATATTTCCAGATTCCTACTTCAGTGTCTTTTTGTTACTGGCTCCTGTGGTTGATTTCCTAATTAAAAACTGTATCTGTCGTCCCTTTTACCAGCATACTACCATTGCTTAAAAAACTATGATTCATACGTAAAAACGTAAGATGTAACTTGAGAATCTTTTTTTCTATTCTAAACACAAGTTGCTATGGATGCTCTACATGCTTCCTGTTTAGAGTTTTTATTCAGCCATCATTTATGTGCTCAGAATAAACCAGAATGTTGTCCTTAGGCGCTCACGGAAATATCTGTCAATATCAATGCAGTAAAAACCCAATCTTACATCTTCCAAATTTAGATCCTGGAGTTAACTCAATTTTTCAACTCTTAATAGCTTTATTTTTCTCATCAAGTTATAGTTTTGAAGACAAGTATGAAGAAAGATTGATAGCTACCAATAAAAGCTGGCAATTTTTTTTCCTCTCCTTGGCTGGCATTTGTTACAGCAGTCAGGCAGAAAATGAACTGCTTCTTTAAATTCAAAGCGAGTATGTGATGAGATTGTATGCGATTTTAAAACATGCATAATGGTGGCTTGTTTGTTATTGTAATTCACAGATAATTATAAAGAGTTGTTTCAAAATTCTCATGTCAAAAACTAACATAAGTAACTCATTTTTGCCTTGGAAGATTTTTCTTATGGGGAATAAAATTTTAACACTGAAAATAAACATTTACCTTTGATAATGTATTTGCATAAATTATATAATTTGAGTTAAATATTTATATATGTTTTATAATCATGTATGAGATAGACTGTATTACCTATACATAACTCAATGCAATATGCATAGGTGTTGGGCATATCTATATGTATTTCACTAAATATAATTTTAACAAAAGATACTGTGAAGGCAATAGAGATTTCAAAAGAACTTCTTAATTCATTAAGTTATTTAGCTGCACAGACACTGCTGACGATCCATTGAATTGATCTGATCATGATGTTGATTATTGCATTTTTTTAAAACTTGATGTGCAATGCATATATTTAAATATATACATAAATTACTCATTTATGTGTTCCTCATAATAACCCTATGTGATAAATACTGTCATTGTTTCCCAGTTTATAGGGGATGAAGCTATGTCACGGAGAAGTTAAGTGAGTTATTGCCTCAGGGTGCAGAGAGTAAACAGCCTTGTTGGAGATAGATCCTTGGCAGTCTGAGCACCAGTCTATATTCTTATCCGTGTTGCTACACATTTTCTGTTACTATAATTATTTAAATATTCATCCCTTTTCCTTCCCTTCTCCAGGGGATCTTCCTGACCCAGGGAAGGGATCACTATGCAATAATAGTGGTGTCAGTTGCTCAGTCATCTCCAGCTCTTTGTGACTTTATGAACTGTAGCCCGCCAGGCTCCTCTGTCCATGGGGTTCTCCAGGCAAGAATACTGGAGTGCATTGCCATGCCCTTTTCCAGAGGATCTTCCCAACCCAGGGATCAAACCTGAGTCTCCTGCATTGCAGGCAGATTATTTACCGTCTGAGATGCAGGGAAGCACCAATAGATTTAATTATATCCGCTCATCTCTATACTGATATCTCCCAGTTTGACGATAAGTGTATTAAATGATTCATTTTAAATTTGTAAGGCTATTTGCTTAAGATCCCATTAGACTTCAAAGTAATTTAGTTTTTATAGAAATGTTAGTGTTTAAGTTAATTTTTTGCCTTTCCTAAATGAAGATGATAGTTTCCCTCAGTAGAACAAGCGTTTTTTTTCTGTTACTATAAAGTGAATTTGAATTTCTGTACTTTTAAACTTTACTCAACCTTTGTTCCTACTCTCTCTTTTCAGTCTCTCAGTTTGTAACCAACAGAAGGAATGTTTAACCAAGTTAACAAGGATAAGAGATGCATTCTTCCGCCACTGATAAATAATAGGGATAAAATAAAAATTATTGACTTCTCAAAGATTAATTTAATAATGTAATAATATTCCAAGGACCTACTACGTGCCAAGGAGTCTATTAGGTACTGAATGTAGCATGTGGGGCAAAATCTTGCAGCATAATAGGGAATATAGTCAATAATTGAATGGCTAAAGGAAATGACCCTCACAGATATTGGTACGTGGACTTTCTATTTAATACTGTATTTCAAATAAGTCAAAAGCCACAGATAAATTGTCAATCCTGAAAACATATATTTATTTATTTATTTATTGAGGACATAAGGGGGCTTCCCTGATAATTCAATTGGTAAAGAATCCACCTGCAATGCAGGAGACCCTGGTTTGATTCCCAGGTCAGGAAGATCCACTGCAGAAGGGATAGGCTACCCACTCCAGTATTCCTGAGCTTCCCTTGTGGCTCAGCTGGTAAAGCATCCACCTGCCATGTGGGAGACCTGGGTTCAATCCCTGGGTTGGGATGATGCCTTGGAGAAGGGAAAGGCTACCCACTCCAGAATTCTGGCCTGGAGAATCCCATGGACTTCAGAGTCCATGGGGTCGTGAAGAGTCGGACATGAATGAATGACTTTCACTTCACTTTTTTCACATATTGAGGGCAAGAGGAGAAGGGGACAACAGAATGAGATGATTGGATGGCCTCACAAACTCAATGGACCAGCGCTGGAGCAAACTCTGGAAGAGTGTGAAGGACAGGGAAGCCTGGCATACTGAAGTCATGGGGTCACAAAGAGTCAGATATGACTTAGTGACTGAACAACAACAAATATAAATATTACATATACATATGCATATCTTTGTATCATTAATTCCTTTCTGCCCTTTAGACATAGTTGAATATTTATGTGAAAAATCAGCATTGAAATTTTAATCTGCAGCTCCAGCTTGGTAGTCCAAACATTCTGGTATTCTAGTGTTAAATGTTAAACCTAATGTAGTTCACCTACAAAGAAGCATTCTTAGCATAGGTACAGATATATCAGTCACTGGTCTGACACCACCATTTAGGAAAAAGGCAGATGATTGGTTTGATTAAATGCCAGAATAGAATGATTCTCACACCCACAGCCTTGTCAGATTTGTCAATATCCTTCACCCTGTCTTTCTTCTTGTGGTACTTACACCTAAAACTGTGCATTAAGCAATTTACTTAGGTAATCCTTTTATGAGCAGCTGCTACTCAAGAGGCACAGAGAAGTCACTAGTAGAGGTGAAAGGTTACTTTGGGGAAAAGAAGACTAGATAAAGCATAAACACAAGTGAAAAGTATAATTAAAGTTTCTCCTTAGGAGGGTTAGTTATTCTATTCTTCCTGTTTCATATATAAGTGCTTAGGAGAAACCATATTCCTTGAAAAGTTGCGAGGAATTATACCTTCCAAAGGGGCTTCCCTAGTGGCTCAGGGGTAAAGAATCTGCCTGCAATGCAGGAGCCTCAAGAGAAGTAGGTTCGATCCCTGGGTCAGGAAGATCCCCTGGAGGAGGACATGGCAACTCACTCCAGTATTCTTGATAGAGAATCCATGGACAGAGGGGCCTGGAGGTCTACAATCCATAGGGTCACAAAGAGTAGGATGTTACTGAAGCAACGTNAGTAGGTTCGATCCCTGGGTCAGGAAGATCCCCTGGAGGAGGACATGGCAACTCACTCCAGTATTCTTGATAGAGAATCCATGGACAGAGGGGCCTGGAGGTCTACAATCCATAGGGTCACAAAGAGTAGGATGTTACTGAAGCAACGTAGCATGCATGAGGGCATATCTTCCAAATCAGCCAACGTTTCAGTGAATGACTTGGGATATACTATCAAGATAATTGTTTTATTCCTTCAGTTTTATAAAGCTAAAATTCTGTGCAGTCTTATTCATCTTCAATATTTTTTTTTCTAGTTTGATTTTTAAAATTTTGAATTTGGAAACATAATTGGTTACTTTTACTCCTAAACTTTTGCAATATTGTCTTTGAATAGTCTTATCTAAACAGATAGAAATGAATCCAGCAAGATTTTCATTTATTAATTCACATGCAGAGTGACAGTAATATTCTGGGACAATGAAAATGAAGGTATAAAGATCACTGGGATCTGACTTCAGCTAAATTTGGTCTCATTGCAACATCCTTCTCTATTCAGTGATCCTTAATGGATTCTTTTCTACATTGATATTTTAACCTAGCATCTTTTGGGATCCTTTCAATATTTGAGTTTTATTATTCAAAATGATTGTTCTCTAATTCTAGATTATTAAACTCAGAATTTAAAGCAAATTGCACCTCACATAAAAACTCATTTTGTCTTTCCAAGATTGTAGAAGTAAAAAGTGAAGGAGAAAAGTCTGGTTTTCACATATTCCTTTCTTGGTCATACAATTTCCTTGGGAAGCAGAATGCTGTGAGGAAAGGAGCCTTGGACTTGAAATCAGGAAATGGGCAGTGGTCTCAGCTTTCCTCTCAAAGGCTGTGCTAAGTTAAGCAAATTTCTTAACTTCTCCAAGCTTCTTTTCTTCCTACTGTTTTTGAAGTCCTAAAATCAATATGAAATTGTTTATTGAACAGTGGTACAAAATGACTATCATTAGTAGTAATATGTACATAAGGGTATGTCAGAGTGGTTGTTATAAACTTTTCTCATATTGTATGCCCATCAGTTTTCTAAGAGGAGTGTTACTTCATGGACCTATTTAAAGTGTTTGATCAGCTAGTCTAGTTGGGACACTGCTCTAAAAATCTATGGCATTTATTAACTCAGCTGCTACAAAAACTATTAAGTATAAAGAAACTGTTACAATCTCAACACCTTTCAGATGAGTCCTTTGAATTTTGATAAACATAAAGCTATGTAGGTATTTTTTTTCTTTGTTTTTAATTTTTATTTATTTATTTATTTATTTATTTTTAGAGCTTCCATTTTACTTTATTTTACTTTACAGTACTCTATTGGTTTTGGCATACATTGACATGAATCTGCCACGGGTGTACACGAACTCCCAAACACGAACCCCCCCTCCCACCTCCCACCCTACATCATCCCTCCGGATCATCCCCATACACCAGTCCCAAGCATCCTGCATCCTGCATTGAACATAGACTGGTGAAGCAGGGAAAATTTGGCTTGAATGACTATGAAAATGGAAGCTTTTAGAAATCATACACATTGTGACCATACACATTATTTAATGTTTATAATGAAGGAATATACATCACAGAACATTGACTATTAAAAGTTTTTTCATGGTATTTCCTCTTAAGGGACAGTCATATATTTACTTCACAAAAAGATCATTGGGGGAAGAGTTATATTTTCATTGTTTCATAGTGCTCTAACTATTCTTCTTAAATACTCTCCACAAAATTGTCTTCTTCTAAATGATTCTGAGAAAACTACATGATTTTAATAATATATATGTGGTGATCATTTGGAAAGGCTATATAATGTATCTTCTGAGATACACAATGGGTAGAGATTAGTTTAGAAATACTAAGCATAAACTTATTTTAAGAAATGTTAAAAAAAATATAGGACTTACTGATGATTTCATTTTCAAGATCAAAAACAGAGTTATGGCATACAACAAGATTCTTTCAGAAGAAATGGAAATGACTGTCGACAAGTGATGTGATATCTGTCCCTGACACACATCTTTTCTTTCTATCTTATAAAGATGTATTTTAGTCTCTGTAAAACATATTGCCACTTTGTGTCTGCAAGGCAACGGAAAAACTTTTCTTGAATAACTATTTTACTCTCTTAAAATCATAAAAAAAGTGCAGCAGTGGATTTAAACCAAAAAACACAAGAAAATTGAGTTTAACTTATTCAAGGAACAGAAAATAGGTTGGAATTGAGGCAGGGGAATCTAACAATGATTAAGTGGAGGGGAGGGGATGAAGCTTATAAAATAGACTACATTAGGAAATCTACTGTTTAATAGAAAGGGTTACTTTCAAATTTCCCAGTTTGTAAAGTAAATCCACAAAATTAAAACTTGGTGAAGTTTGTCAGCAGTTCCTATAACTACAAATGTTCTTTAGTTAAAAATTGCAGTTTTTCTGCATCCTCTAAATGTGCTATTACTGTTTCCAAATTTGAAATAATTTTTTGTTGTTGTTTTTTTTTAATACTCCAAAGTCATGTGTCTATGGCCATACCACCCTGAATGCACCCAATCTTGTCTGACCTAGGAAATTAAGAAAGTTTGGGCCTGGTTAGTACTTGGATGGGAGACTGTCTGGAAATACCAGGTGCTTCGGGCTTCCCAGGTGGCGCTAGTGGGAAACAATCCGGCTGCCAATGCAGGAGACATAAGGGAAGTGGATTTGAGCCCTAGGCTGGGAAGATCCCTTGGAGGAGGAAATGGTAGCCACTCCAGCATTCTTGCCTAGAGAATCCCATGGACAGAGAGAGGAGCCTGAAACGGGCTACCGTCCACAGGGTAGCACAGAGCTGGATGCAACCGAAGCAACAGCATGCATGCAAAGTCATTTATGAATTATTTAAATAGGAAATATCTTGACCAACAATGTATACAATGTACATATGAAAATGTCCTGTAAGTCTTCAAAAAAAGGTTAAAAAAAAAAAAGAACCTAAAAGATCTAATTAATCTAAAAAGACCTCAAGCACAGGTAAAATTTGCCATGAAATGTCAAGATTAAAAACCGATTCTATGAGTACATTAGATAAGATGTTAAACATTAGACAAAAGACAAATTTCTTATGCTGACTGAGTCATGAGCTTTGTGACTTGAGCAAATTCCTTCTCTGCATTTGCCTTCTCTGTGTTGAGAAATACCTGTTGGATGATGCCCAAATTTCTTAAGTTATTAGAGAGCTCCTGACTCATTGAAAAAGACCCTAATGCTGCAGTCCATGGGGTGACAAACAGTCAGACAGTTTAGCGATTGAACAACAATATAATATAAAGCTCCATCCCAAAATCACAACTGAAAGCTTTTAGTTCTAGTAATACAATAAGGCTTATCTTCAAAGTAAGAAACAAAAGATAAGAAAATTATATTTATTTCTTTTCTGAAGTACTGATTCTCTTTCTCATAATTTTCTTGAAATAACAAAAAATCACAGGGCAACATAAATTGTCCAAGAATATCTAGAAAGGATCATAAGTTGTTTAGAAAGCTAAAATTCCACTTGGTAGATAAAATAATTTATAAACCTGTCCACTGTATCCATACACAATAATCAGCAGCCAATTAACTTCCTAGATGTTCTTATAATTCTCAATCAATAACAGCTGATTGCTTTATTTTCCAATTAATGATTTTCTCCTATTAATAACCCAAATGCAACTTCAAAAAGAAGTGAAAATTATCACATCAGAAACAACCCAATAATCATTTCATAAGAGGATAATTTATAGATAAAGCTTCATTTTGATGAACTGAAGCTAATTAGGCAGTATATACTCAACCTTAGGCAATGAAGTCTTTTAAACAAAGATTTTTTTTTTAATTGGGAAGAGGAAATTATTATGATCAATTACTACTTTCACTCTTTACTCTGAGATTTCTCAGTTGAAATAGAGAAATACAATGATATAATCCAGAGCCCAGAAAGCTGAGATTACATTCTTTGTACAGGGGGAGTTTTAAAAAATAGATCCTATACGTCCAAAGGGCACACAGATAACTTCTGAGTAACTCAAACATAAACAGGAAAGAAATCTGATAGAAAATCTTGGTGGCAGTCCAAAGCAGTTCTAATTACTGCCACTCTTTGTGAAAAATTTTAAATTAATAGGATGGGAGGACAAAGAAAAAGGCAAAGCATGATGAACCTTCCAACTTTATAATCTGAAACCTTGACCCTCTTTCAGAGTGGGGCTCTCCCCATGAAACTGCCTGAGTTGATGGATGAATGAGTATTTCATGCAGTGGGAGAGGCCTTAAAGAGACATTTCTCTGGTTGTTTTACCTGTGTGAAACATCATCATTATAGAGGGAGTCAGGCTCTCCTCCTCATGAAAGTACCAAGACATTCTAAGGGCGTATGTTTATTTGAGTAACGAATTATTTGGGTTGTTACTTAGCATCAATTAGGGCCATGTTTCTGCCTGCACTATGTGTGTCTATTTTATGTATGAACACTTCTTTAATCATTATTACTATGTGTTATCAGTACTCCAATAAATTCAAGGTATCTGTGATTGAATACCGTATAGTCATTTTTTTATTACAAAGATAAAATCTTTGATAAGTTTTTTTTGGACAGATTAAATCTGGTGAATAAATAAGTGAATACACCATGTATCTTTAACAGATCGATTTTATTCTGCCCCTAAATACTCTGATAGTTACATCAATTCAGCCGCTTATTTTTTGGGCCACTGCTGGACTGTTCTAAACTTTCTCACTGATGAATAGTGCTCTGAAGATTAGTAAATATGTAATGGGTTGAAATCCAATAGGGTTTCTGATATAATTTTGTGAATGAAAATAATGGTTTGGAAGGGAAAACTTTTACCAAAGCATTTTGTGTTGGGAGTATGTGTATTCGTGGGAACTTCTTAAATTTGTATATTCATGGGAATTGCTAAAATGTATCCTCAGTTGCATGGAGTATGACACATAGGTTAACACCTCACTGCCAATTCCAAGATCATCAATATTAAAGAATCTGCCTGCAATGTAGGAGACCTGGGTTCGATCCCTCGGTTGGGAAGATCCCCTGGAGAAGGGAAAGGCTACCCACTCAAGTAATTCTTGCTTGGAGAATTCCATGGACTGTATAGTCCATGGGGTTGCAAAGAGTCGGACACGACTGAGTGACTTTCTCGTCTCATCACATCTTCATGAATTTACCACCAAGAGTAAAATCCCTCCATGTTGACTAACTTTTTAGAAATAAAATGCAAGAATGGAACAAAAACTCAGAAATTTCCTACTCAAATATGCATAAGAGAGAGTAGCAGAGGAAAAGGAAAACTTAGTCTCTGTTTAGTATATTAGCATTCAGTAGCCTGGCATGCTGCAGTCCATGGGGTCACAAAAAGTCAGACATGACTGAGCAACTGAACTGAACTGAACTAAACACATTATCTTATTTGCCTTAACATCATGAAAAACTGTGACCTACTCTATAACAACATCATGAGTGCTCACTTTTCTGAAGAACCACAAGGAAAATAATTCTTAGTTCTTGGTGCCAAGAAAATCTGCATTACTTAGAGTATATTTTTTTACTAAACGTTAGGTCAATCTTGTATCTTTCTCTTTTAGAGTTGATTGGATGAGGCTGAGGAGGATGTTGAAACAAATTTATACAAATGTACAGGACTTTTTGGTATACATCTCAATATGATGCTGTTATACTGACTATATCAAGATCAAGAAGGAAACGATAATGTTGCATTCTTATCAAAGTCAGTTTTCTCAGTTTGATTATAGAGCAAGCAGATAGGTGCACATGTTGGAAGAAGAGAAAGTAAAGAGTAAGGATTGCAACAGATAAAAAATCAGAGGAGTTGTCTTAAGAGGGAGGCAGGAACAGTGTCACATTCTCAATGAAGAAAGAGCTTTCTTGGGTCCAGTGGGATTGACTACTGCCAAACTTGTGCGTGCATGCTATGTTGCTTCAGTCATGCCTGATTCTTTGTGACCCCATGGACTAGAGTAGCCTGCCAATTTCCTCTGTCCGTGGGATTCTCCAGGCAAGAACACTGGAGTGGGTGGCCATTTCCTTCTCTAGAAGATCTTCCCAACACAGGGATCAAATCTCCGTCTCCTGTGTCTGCTGCATTGCAGGTGGATTCTTTACTGCTGAGCCACTGGGAAAGCCCCAAACTTGAGGTAACTATAAATAAGGACAGAATCTTAGTCTCTCTAAAATTCAATATAATTTTTCAGACAATATTTCCCTCGCCTCTTTTAAGATATCTATTTGAAATTCTCTTATGTAATTCTCTTATTCTTTCATAGTATTCATCATTGGTTTATAGCTTTATTTTTTATCCATTTATTGTTGGTCTC
The DNA here is from genome assembly GCA_006410675.1 of Oreotragus oreotragus. Classification (NCBI taxonomy): domain Eukaryota; kingdom Metazoa; phylum Chordata; class Mammalia; order Artiodactyla; family Bovidae; genus Oreotragus; species Oreotragus oreotragus. The sequence continues at coordinate 136,135 of SJYX01001543.1, forward strand.
ATATACCTGACTAAGGGTACCAGGACAGCAGGGATACACCATTTTATCCCCAGGGCTTAGTCTTGTCTAGCAAATAATCTTAAATACATGTTTTAAATATGTGAATGATGTGTTTTCTATGTACTGAGAAACCCATTAAGAAAACTTAAGGGCAGAATCTGAAATTATTCCAGTCTTGGTACTGTTAATGGTAAGGGCTTAAAGAATGAAGAGAATCACTTTACTGAGACAGTTCATAACTTCCTTGTCCTTTCCTAAAGTAAGACTATTGTCTTAGTCCATCTGGGCTACTATAATAAAAATGCCATAGACTGAACAGCTTAAAAAACAAGCGTGTATTTCTCACTGTTATGGAGGTTGGATCTCCAAGATCAAAGCACCAGCCAATCTGTTGTCTTTCTACTTTGCATACGGCTATCTTCTCCATTGTATCCACAAATGGTGGGGAACAGAAAGAGGAAGCAAACTCTATCATGTCTCTTTTTATAAAGGCACTAATCTCTTTCATGAGAATTCCACCCTTATGACCTAATTACTTGCCATTACCTCCTGATACCATCACAATGAGGGTTAAGATTTCAGAATATGACTTTTAGGGAAACATAAACTTTCACTCCATAACAGGTTTAGAATAAGCTGTAGATTGTTTCAGATGCTGGTAGTTCTTTTGAATAAAGACAAGGCAGTTTTAATATGCCCATCTTTCACTTGACCTGTTGATATGAATTACACAGATAAGTGCAAAAAATTTAATGAGACATGCTCTTGCAGCAATCTTAACTATGGTTAATGAAGCCTGAAAAAAGAAAATTAAATTGTTAGAAAGTAGAAATAAAGAATTTTACAGTCAGATGCATTTTTGTATATTAAATATTGTTTTGTAAACCTGATTATAACTTTAAAATACATGTGAAAGAGATTTTTATGTGGACATGCATGCATGTTCAGTCGCATCTGACTCTGCAACCCCATGAACAATCATCCACCAGGCTCCTCTGTTCATGGGGTTTTCCAGGCAAGAATACTGGAGTGGGTTGCCATATCCTACTCCAGGGGATCTTCCTGACCTAGGAATTGAAGCTGTATCTCCTGTGTCTCCTGCATTGGCAGGTGGATTCTTTACACTGTGCCACCTGGGAAGCCCTTTTATACAGACATTTGAAATATAAAAGAACAAATAATCTAATACCATAGTATCTTTTTCTGAAGACAGTTCAACAAGAAAATGAGTAAACAATCCTAAGGAATTCTTTGAATTCACATAGGATAGTGAGACCAAGAGGTCGTGCCTCTCGTTATTATGATCCACTAGATACTTTTTTTTCAGTTAGCAGAGGTTGGCACCCCACTCCATTACTCTTGCCTGGAAAAATCCCATGGATGGAGGAGCCTGGTAGGCTGCAGTCCATGGGGTTGTGAAGAGTCAGACACGACTGAGCGACTTCACTTTCACTTTTTACTTTCATACATTGGAGAAAGAGATAGCAACCCACTCCAGTGTTCTTGCCTGGAGAATCCCAGGGACGGCGGAGCCTGGTAGGCTGCTGTCTATGGGGTTGCACAGAGTCGGACACGGCTGAAGCGACTTAGCAGCAGCAGCATGATAATGAAAGTTTTGATCCACTTAAGGAACAGATAGATATTGGCTTAATTTTCTAGTTATTTGTTGGGTCACCCTCTCCTGAAGACAGTGTATTGACTAGAAAGGCAGATATGTTTAACTTGACAAGGGACCTTAATTTTAGTGTCTCTTTGAGGCACTTATTGGTAATGATCAACGAAGGGACACTGGGATCCAGGGACAGAATGGTATCCATACCCAGAGGGAAGAAAACTGCAGCTTTGCATTAGTGCTGTAGTGGTTTTGCTTCATTTTTATGTTCTACGTATGGCAATCAAGAGTCCCATTAAAGTAAAGAATGAAGTCTGGTAGTCTGTTGCTTATTACGCACTTGCATCATTGCTATTTGCTTTTTCAGTAATGGCGATTTCATTTCTGTCAAGAATTATAGACTTTTCCAAGGAAATTCTTACCTTGAGAGGATTCAGAAATTGCAGTACCTTCAGGCGACACTTAACATGGATACAAAAAGAAATGAGGTTCTTACTGACAAGAAAAATGATTGATAAGTATACGCTGAAGAAATCATGAAAACATTAGTAAACCCGGGAAAACTATTCAGTGGAATCAGCTCTATGTAAATGAACATCAACATTTGCATATTTCCTTTTCCTTCTTCATACATCAAGAGGCCCCAGGTGGTGCTGAAACAAGAGTGCAGTTTGTTTTGGGATTCTGTAACAATTTGTGTCTTTTGCTTATTCACCAGCTGTGTCAAATATGGTACATGATAGCTGGTGGGATCTTCTCATTGAAGAAAACATTTTCTTTTAAAATCTGGTTCTTGATAATCATGTAAGTGGAAAATAACTCAAGAGCTAGAAAACCATGATTTAGATCTTAAATCCAGAGTCTTGCTCTAAGAAAAAATATAGTCCCTTATTGCTTTAGAAAACCTAACCAGGTACAAAGAAAGTGGTATTATCAGTGAAAACCAAAGCACTGGAAAAATGGAGAGGAAAAAAAGGATCACAGTAAGAAGATATTACTATGATCACACTAAGAAGATATTACTATGTTATGTTTTCTAAATATTAAGATAAGCAGAAGCCAAAACCTCTCAACTCTTCATTTTAAGAAAATTGGCTATACAAGACTGTAATTAAGCATGTTTACAAAATGTGTAGATCCCATTGAAAATATGAGAATGTGGAGACCCTTGTTCAAAAAACAGGGGGGGAAAGTATCAGTTAAAAGTACTAAGATATGAAGCTCTTTCTTTTAAAATATTTTATTACTTATAAAACACAATGGAAGAACACATGAGTATTAACTTACAAATAATAAAAAATAACATTTTGGTATCACAATTTTATAATAATACAGTAACCGTTAATTAATATGATAGTAATTCATCATAAGATATTCCTGGCTCATTTTCTATAAATTTATTTACTAAGTCATCAAAATTTATATTTTTAACAATTTCATTTTCAATCAGCATAATTACAAATGATGTCAGTTATGCTAGGCAGATGTTTGACAACAAACAATTTGGATATTTTTAAAGTTAGAAGTGTCATTTATGATGACACAACTAAACCTATTAAGGATATTTTATAGATGGGCAATATTGGAACATATTTTTTATAAATTATTTCCAAGTTTTAGTTCATATGGAACCATTGATTCTCAGGGAAAACTTTTCATATTAGTCTGAATTTAATTTTGAAAGCAAATTTATATAATAGCCTTTTTATGTTTTCTGTGAAATTTCCTTTAGCTTATATGGCAAAAAACCAAAAGTGACTTTAAGATTTGTAAATAATTTAAAGCACTTGCTTATGCATTCTATCACTATATATTTAACTACAAGGAAAAATATATGGAACATATTTTTTATAAATTATTTCCAAGTTTTAGTTCATATGGAACCATTGATTCTCAGGGAAAACTTTTCATATTAGTCTGAATTTAATTTTGAAAGCAAATTTATATAATAGCCTTTTTATGTTTTCTGTGAAATTTCCTTTAGCTTATATGGCAAAAAACCAAAAGTGACTTTAAGATTTGTAAATAATTTAAAGCACTTGCTTATGCATTCTATCACTATATATTTAACTACAAGGAAAAATATTAATTGTCTTTATTCTTAATAATTGATTGACCAAAAATTGCATATTGTAATCCAGTTTGCACAGAGCAACTATCTTTACATTTAATTTATATTTTTAGCCTATGGCTACTTACTTTGCAATGTTGCAGCAGCTTTCAAAAACAGAACCTGAACTCTAAAAAGTTTCAATAACTCCATGGTATGCCTTATTGAAACATCAAATATATGCATTTATTTTGTTATAATGTACTGACAAAGTTTACTGCCTGAGCAGTTATCTTTTCTAAATGTTAGTTCAGTTCAGTTGAGTCACTCAGTCTTGTCCGACTCTTTGCAACCCCATGGACTGCAGCACGCCAGGCCTCTCTGTCCATCATCAACTCCCAACTCATGTCCATTGCGTCAATGATGACATCCAACCATCTCATCCTTTGTCATCTCCTTCTCCTCTCGCATCAAGGTCTTTTCCAAAGTGTCAGCTCTTCCCATCAGGTGGCCAAAGTATTGGAGTTTCAGCTTCAGCATCAGTACTTCCAATGAGTATTCAGGACTGATTTCCTTTAGGATTGAGTGCTTTGATCTCTTTGCAGTCCAAGGGACTTTCAAGAGTCTTCTCCAACACCTCCGTTCAAAAGCATCAATTCTTCTGTGCTCAGCGTTCTTTATAGTCCAACTCTCACATCCATACATGACTACTGGAGAAACCATAGCCTTGACTAGACGGACCTTTGTCAGCAAAGTAATGTCTCTGCTCTTTATTTATTGATTTATTTTCCCAGTGGTCTGTCTGTTTCATTGACAGCCGGATGCTCAAGCTTTAACTGCGCACTTCCGGAGGGGGTACAGGCGCTCCTTCCGCTGCTGCTTCTCGAGCTTCAGGTTCTCTTCAGGCTTGTTGAGCCCTCGGCACATGGCACGTCTTTTCTTGGGCCACAGAGCCAGGGCCTTGTACATTCTGCCCTTATAGAATTTCCTGAGGCTCTCTTTCTGAGCCTGGTTAATGACGATCAGTACACGGGCAATGGACTTACGAACCACTCGGATCTTGGAGAGTTTGGAAGCGGCGCCGCCCGTCACTTTAGCCACGCGCAGCTGGGACAGCTCCGCTTTCAGGTCTTCCAGCTGTTTCAGCAGCTCCTCCTTCTTGCCGCGAAGGTCTCGAGCCTTCATCTTGGCCTCTCGGGGCCTGGGCCTGAGGTGGGGAGAAGACTGAGGTGGCGCTAGGCCACTTCGCAACGCATCCCACAGGTCAGGCTGACAGATGGATTCTCAGGTCTCGCCACGTGCCCTCCATCCCGGCCCCTGAGCCCCACAATATGCGGATGGCGGCCTTTTGTCCCACACTCTTCTGCTTTTTAATATGCTGTCTAGGAATCATGAATTATTCCATGAGCTTCCCAGGTGGTGTCAGTGGTAAAGAATCCACTTGCCAATTCAAGAGACGCAGGAGGTGTAGGTTCGATCCCTGGATCAAGATGATCCCTTGGAGTTGGAAATGGCAACCCACACCAGTATTGTTGCAGGGATAATCCCTTGGACAGAGAAGCCCGGTGGGCTACAGTTCATGGGGATGCAGAGTCGTACATGATTGAGTGACTAAGCACGCACAAACATACGCAGTTTTCATCCTTCTGTGACTGACCTACTTCACTTAGCATAATATCCTTATTTCATTCAGGTTGTTGCAAATGGAAGAATTTTCTTTTCAAGGCTATAATACCTATATCTGTACCGCATTTTCTTTATCCACTCATATGTTGATGGCTATAAGGATTATTTCCAAATCTTGGCTATAAAACATGGTACCTGTAGTTAGCAATATGGTATTGTGTGCTTTAAAATATATTAAGAAGCTAGATCTCATATTGTGTCCTTACCACAAGACCTAAACACACACACACACACACACACAAAAACATAAGGAAATTTTTGGAGATAATGGCTATGTTTAATAGCTTGATTGTAATGATGATATCACAGGAATATGGGTGTGGAAAACATTTCGTCGTGTAAACATTAAATGTATGTGATGTTTTGTATATCAGTTATACTTCAACAAAGTTTAAAAGGAAAGAAATAACATGTTTATTAGAAAATGACACTTGAAGGAACCAAAACTCACTTCATCTAACTTATTCATAAACAAAGTGATGTCATCACTTTTGACATTCTCAAAAGAAGCTAGTTTAAGATAATATTACTAATAAATATGCTGACATCATTTATAACAGATTTCATCTAGAAAGGAAATATAGGGTTAGCCCTTTTTATATTTTTGGCCCATATAAATAACTAGCTTCTCTTGTGCACAGAATTGGAGTTTAAAGTTCACCTTTCCTGTTCTCAGTTTAAAATTTTACTGTTCAGTTCTTTCTATAAACCTTAAGTAATCCTTAAATTCATAACATATAGTAAGTTACAAAATTGTCCATTTGGTTCTGTGGCTACTGCACTAAGCTAGTAATTTTGAAGTTTGAATCAGTGTCTGAAATGCTTAGTCTTTCAAAGCTCTATCTTGACTTACATACATTACATATGAAAGAATTATGATGTTTAATACTAATGTGAATTCTGTTTGTAAAGTTTGCATATTGCTATGTTCAAAATCAGTATCAATCAACTGAAACTACTAGATTCATTGCAAAGAAGGTGTGAAGTGATACAAAATATATTTCCAAAGCAGTACTCAAGTTAAGCTCTGATTATAAACGTTAGACAAATTTAAATAGAATAAGTTTTAAATAAAAATGCAGTACATAAAATGAAAGCTTAAACACAGCAATGGTTTTAATAAAGGCTCATTTAAAACTGTGATTCTTGGCAAGCATAACTATTACTACGTTAAACTATAAAATCTATATATTCACAGGGCAAACAGTATTCTCTTTGTTAAGCCAGAGAATTAAAAAAAAAAAAAAAAAACTATTTCAAGCTACACTAATAAATTTTTAGTGAGTCCTTTCAAGTATCTTGCCAAAACATCAGACAGGTTTAGGGGGATGCTTGGCTGAAAATTGATCCATAATGAATTGATTGATGTCATCACTTGACTATGCGTCTTCTACATTCTATGATTTAGGTTGTAGTTCGGTTGGATATGTATTTGACCCATCAAGAATTTCTCCTGTGAATTGTTTAATTATAAAAAGTAAATGGAAAAAAAGTAAATGAGAAATATCCATTGTACCCAAGTTTTTCTGTGTACAACTGCAAATATTCATAATGATAATTTTAAAAGCATTGAATACTTTTTATATGCCAAGAACTATTCTTGGCACTTAAGATACTTCAGTGAACAATAACAACTCAATCACAAGACTCTCATGTTGCTTCTGTGGTTCTGAAAGAAGCCAGAATCACATCTGACTTTCTGAAACTATATGAGCTGGGGTAATTATCCAAAGTTTTTGTCTTAAAATGTGTTGAGATGTTGAATATGTATACAGTAGAAGACTCATAAAATATCATGGTTTCCTACAAAGTAGAATTAAAGTCCAAAATACTTTTCTATGAATAGATATAAACACATATAAAATGGAATCAGAAACAAAATTATTTACTACAAAAGTAAAATGTGCAAGGTACTATGGTGGAAACTGAGAAGCATAAAGTAGAATAAGACATAGTCCTGCACTTAGTTCAAAATCCACTCTTCTGACTCAATGCTTTAAGAACACAGAGGAAACATTAGTCATAGCTTTAGGCACCATCTTGGCAAAAGTAGTAAAACTGAGACCCAGTCCAAAGCATTCAACAGAAAGAAACTCCCACCTTTGCTCTTGAAGCATGAGACGAGTGAGAAGGACACATGATTTTAAGAAGGGAATTGCCGTATTTCAGGAAGGAAAGTAGTGGGTCAGGAAGACCTCCCACCTCCCTTAGAATGAGAAGTGAAGACCTATTTTATCCACCCCCGCCTATTGGGAACAGGAACATCACACCGAGCTTGAGGAGCAGAAGCTGGGGTTCATTTCTCATTACTTTTTCCACGCCCCTGTTCTCAATGGACAGGCTTTCGAGCCAGGAGCCTTCCAAGCCCCAAGACTCATTGTAAAGGCCTCCCTGCTCTACACAGAGCATTTGTACAATGCTCAGCTTTGAAATACTACTGTTTCATTTCGTCGCTGAGACTAGGCTTTCCAACTTTCTTAACAGAGTGCAAAAGCACCATGTTCTCAATCTTCTCATGATCAGGAATACATTTTTAAGCCCTGTAAAGATAACTCAATAAAATTAAGCTTTGTTTACTGAAGAATGCAGCAACAGTGGAAATGTTTACATTTATATCTTTTTCTGGCTGTTGCACACTTGCTTCTGGCAAGTAAAGATCAGAGTATACAGGCTCCATTCTTGCTGGTGCCCCCAGAATTTATATCTTCATCCAGGTATAAAGAGGCTTCTATGATAGAAAAGACAAAGCTGAACTTCCTCAGAGCTAGCAAAAATATGAGTAATTGCTGGAGGCCCAGAGGGAATGGCTCCCTGCCATTTAGCTTCTGAACACCATTATTGTCCTTTCTAAAAATAGATGATAGTGTTTCTTCCTAATGATCTACTTTGGAAAGTCAATCTCTTTGTTTTAAATTTTGCAATGGTTTGCTTTAGAAAGGTATCAATTCAGTTCAGTTCAGTTCAGTTGCTCAGTCGTGTCTGACTCTTTGCGACCCCATGAATCACAGCACGCCAGGCCTCCCTGTCCATCACCAACTCCCGAAGTCCACCCAAACTCATATGCATCGAATTGGTGATGCCATCCAGCCATCTCATCCTCTGTCGTCCCCTTTCTCCTCCTGCCCTCAGTCCCTCCCAGCATCAGGGTCTTTTCCAGTGAGTCAACTCTTTGCATGAGGTAGCCAAAGTACTGGAGTTTCAGCCTCAGCATCAGTCCTTCCAATGAACATCCAGGACTGGCCTCCTTCAGGATGGTATACATGCATGTAAACAGACATATAGAATAACTAGAAATAAGGCAATGGCACCCCACTCCAGCACTCTTGCCTGGAAAATCCCATGGACGGAGGAGCCTAGTAGCATGCAGTCCATGGGGTCACGAACAGTCAGACACAACTGAGTGACTTCACTTTCTCTTTTCACTTTCATGCATTGGAAAAGGAAATGGCAACCCACTCCAGTGTTCTTGCCTGGAGAATCCCAGGGACAGGGGAGCCTGGTGGGCTGCTATCTATGGGGTCGCACAGAGTCAGACACAACTGAAGCGACTTAGCAGCAGCAGCAGCAGCAGCAGCATAGTATATCCAAAATGACATATGAGTACAGTGTGAATAATACATATAAATATTATCATAAGTAATAATATATAGACCTTATTTCATCGAATAGGATCTGTCCAAACTCAGTTACCTGGAGGAAATGATCATACTGAGAAGAGGTAAATGCTAATAGTTCTAGCCCCTTTTTTGGCTTTCAGTNCTATGGGGTCGCACAGAGTCAGACACAACTGAAGCGACTTAGCAGCAGCAGCAGCAGCAGCAGCATAGTATATCCAAAATGACATATGAGTACAGTGTGAATAATACATATAAATATTATCATAAGTAATAATATATAGACCTTATTTCATCGAATAGGATCTGTCCAAACTCAGTTACCTGGAGGAAATGATCATACTGAGAAGAGGTAAATGCTAATAGTTCTAGCCCCTTTTTTGGCTTTCAGTCAGAGTTCTTATGGCTTATTTGCCCAGCTGACTGGCCAGGAATGAGTGAAAAGAGCAAGTAACTAGTGGAAATCTTTCTGTCCTGCAAAGTCTCATTGGTATATCAGAAAGATTAATTGCAGAAGCACTGTGTCCTGTCTACGATTGTGCCAACAGCTTGAGACTAAGCAGTTGTGCTTCTAAAACACACTGAAGGGACTTCTGGCAGCCTGACCCTTCCTCCTGTGCTTCTCCAAGTTCAAGCGTAAAAGACGAGAAAAGAAACACAACCACATGAAAAAAAACATGTGAACAAGAGTTTGTATGACCTTTTTAACACACTGTTCAGAAACCAAAAATGAGATAATTAGAATATTATTCATGATATACTTCATATATCATGATTGTATTTGGCTTTGGAAAGCCATTTATTACTGTCACTTAGATTCCATCTTCTTTTTCTACATCTAATGGCTGTAAGAATTTGAACAAAGGTATGCAGTCCTTCAAGTTATAATTTCACCTAAACAATATTTTATCGTATAAACTACAATTGACATATCTATTTCTGTCCCTTAACATTCTATTATGTATTGTAGTTGTTTCAGTTCAGTTCAGTTGCTCAGGCATGTCTGACTCTTTGTTAGCCCATGGACTGCAGTTTGCCACCCTTCCCTGCTCATCACGAGCTCCCAAAGCTTGCTGAAACTCGTGTCCATTGAGTCGATGATGCCATCCAACCATCTCATCCTCTGCCGTACCCTTCCCCTCCCGCCTTCAGTCTTTCCCAGGGTCTTTTCCAGTGAATCAGTTCTTCACATCAGGTGGCCAAACTATTGGAGTTTGAGGTTGTAAGTATTGTAGTTTTTAATGTACCTATATTTTCATTTTTGCAAACTAAAACTACCTAATACATAATACACAAGTGATTCATTTTAGTATTTTCTCAGAGCATATGGACCTACCTTTTGTACAAACTCAGATACTCATTAAAGCATCACTGTACCTATATTCAAGGACTTTGGATTTAAAGTGCCATAAATGGAGATCCCAATTCAGCCACCTGACGGTTGTGTCTTCTCTGATACTCACTCTCATTTCTTCACCTGCAAAATGAATAACTCATATTCATTTGTGTGTGCTCAGTTATGTCCGACTCTTTGTTACCCCATAGTCTGTAGCCTGCCAAGCTCCTCTGTCCTTGGAATTTTCCAGACAAGAATACTGGAGAGGGTGGCCATTTCTTCCTCCAAAGGGTCTCCCTGACCCAGGGATTGAACCCACATCTCGTGCATCTGATTCTTTAACACTGTACCATCTGGGAAGCCCGGGAATAAATCATACCTAGAAGCATTGGATGGCATCGTGTACTCAGTAGACATGAGTTTGAACAAACTGGGAGATAGTGAAAGACAAGGAACCTGGCATGCTGTAGTCCATGGGGTTGCAAAGAGTCAGACACAACTTAGCAACTGAACAAGAACATGAAGCATTAAGTTAATGAAATGAGTTTACAAATGCAAAACGTAGTGACTCACACTTTTAAAAAAAGTCTGGCTCACTTCTCCTCTTCCAAACTTCAGTAAACACTTGGTAGATAAACATAAAAATGACTATGAAGGCCTTACAGGTTCTGATTTGTCCTTGGGTTACTTTATATATGTGTATATATATATATATACATATATGTATGTATTTGCCTATAAAGAGCCTATCATGAATGTTGTAGCTCTGGAAAGGATTTCTTCAAATTTTACATTTGAATTTGAGTAAAAATTAAATATTAATTAAATCCAATCCTGCTAAAATATCAGAATATTAAATACCTTCAATATCAAGAGTGCATGTTCAGTGACTCAGTCATGTCCGACTCTTTGCAATCCTATGGACTGTAGCCCACCAGGCTCCTCTGTCCATGGGATTCTCCAGGCAAGTATACTGGAGTGGGTT
>SJYX01001544.1:0-81485 GCA_006410675.1 Oreotragus oreotragus
GGCTCCCCTGTCCCTGGGATTCTCCAGGTAAGAACGCTGGAGTGGCTTTACACTAAGATCTGCAAAATGACTTTACCTGGCAGCAGAAAGTTAATATGTTGTTGATTCCCTTTGGTGCATTATACATCGTACTTGTTTTTACTTTTTAAATGATCAAAGTATATTTTGAAACTAGAACTCCTGGAGCTGAAAGATCACTCAGAATGTAGTTTGAAAACCACTGCAATAAACTAGAACGGGAAAGTTTAGGATTCAAATCCAAACCTTACCACTTAGTAGCTCTGTTACTTTGGTTAACTTACCTGGCCTTTCTCTATAGAGTTCCCCTTCTGTAAAGCAGAGATAACATCTCTGAGTTATTGTAATGATTGAGTTAATCCATGTAAAACTTTTAGAACAGTGCCTGATACATAGTGCTCAGTAAAAGTTAAATATCGTTGTATTGCTGTTCGGGTTTATAACAGGTGTCAGAATCCCAGTTTTGAAACTGAAGCTCCGAACTTATTACTGAGAACTGACACAATTTCTTTATTAGATGCTTGGAAGTGAGAAAACATCAAGGCTTAGCACAAGTCAAACAAATTTGTCCTCCCTCTTGGTTTTGGACTCCATCATCACAGTTTCTCCTCTTTTAGTCTCTCATCTCCAACTTCTAGTCTCTGTACTCCTCAGCTTCTACTTGAACTACCACAAAAGGAAATGAAATATCCCAAAACAAAAAGCTGATTAAATAACTTCCTTAAATCCCAACTAATAAACTGTATTACTATAACATTATGAGCCATGTTTCATGCTGGAAGTTTTTTGGGTTTTTTATTTTTTTACCATTTTTAAAGACTTTTTTTTTTTTTTTTTTNGCCATGTTTCATGCTGGAAGTTTTTTGGGTTTTTTATTTTTTTACCATTTTTAAAGACTTTTTTTTTTTTTTTTTGGCTATGCTGGTTCTTCGTTGCTGCACATGAGCTTTCTCTAGTTGCAGTGAGCAGAGGCTCCTCTTCGGCTCGATACTCTTCTTGGCGGTGCGTGGGCTGCGCATTGGGGTGGCTTCTCTTGTTGCAGAGCCTGGGATCTAGAGCATGTGGGCTTTAGTAGTTGTGGCTTACAGGCTTGGTTGCCCCACAGCATGTAGAATCTTCTTGGGACAAGAATCAGACCCATGTCCCCTGCATTGGCATGCTCAATCATGTCTGACTCTGCAACACCATGGACTCTAGCATGCCAGGCGCCTCTTGTCCATGGGATTTTCCTGGCAAGAATACTGGATCTTCCTCCAGGGGATCTTCCCAACCTAGGGATTGAACCAGTGTCTCCTGCATTGGCAGACAGATTCTTTACCACTGAGCCACCTGGGAAGTCCCGTACTGGCAGTTTTTTATTTGTTTTTATAGTATTGGCCCAAATACCGAGAAACTATATTCCTTTAATTTTCCTCTGTGTGTGATAGCATTTCCTGAATTTGTTCTGATAGCTTGTGGATGATGCGCAAACTTTTAAACATATGATGACTGCCACCCCCCCACCTTTTTTTTTGGTTGTGCCATAAGCTGAGTGTCTTGCAGGACCTTAGTTCCCCAACCAGAGATTGAACCCAGGCGATGGCAGTGAAAACCCCAATTCCTAACCACTGAACCACCAATGAACTCTAAAGATAACACTGTAACAGAAATAAATGTCGTTTGTATGGGGAATATACATGGGAGGATACTTTAGTAAGGACCCTTAGGAGTTTCTATTAATGTAGTAAGTATTAAATGATAGTAAATATAATGGCAGAATTATATTAATTCTGCTGTACTAGGGTCATATTTCTACTGGTTACTGAAACTCAATATCAAGACAATATTTTAGGTAGTGCTTTATAGTTTTTGAAGCACTTTGACATCTATGACTTGATTTGATTCCCTAGGGTTCTTATATTTGGCCAATGTTAAATAGTCATTTCTACATTTTGCCCCATAAGTCGGTGTTTCACAGATGATATTTGAGTTTCCGGGTTGCAAAGTCCCCCTTCAAGAACACTACCTATGTAGGAATTTGTGCACACATCAGTGGCTAAAATTTTTGCCAGAATACAGAAGAGGTAAAAGAGATTTTGGTTTCAGTATTAAAGGGATGTCCTGCACTTTGTACAATTACCTTAACCTCACAGTTACTGTTTTCTCATCCCTCAGGAGACAAATTTTAAGTGAAAAAAAATTTTTTTAACAAGATCTACAAACAAAGCTGCTCCTGATAAAGACAAGTGATCTAGAGATCCTTTTACTGAGGCATCATTCCTTTATGGCACAGATTCCAGTGACCATTTAGGACTGTGCGTGCTCAGTTGCTTCAGTCGTGCCCGACTCTTTGTAACTATGGACTGTAGCCTGCCAGGCTCCTCTGTCCATGGGAATCTCCAGGCAGGAATACTGGAGTGGGTTGCCATGCCCTCCTCCAGGGGATCTGCCTGACCCAGGGATCAACCCTGTGTTTCCTGCATTGTAGGTAGACTTTTTACTGCTGAGCCACTGGGGAAGCCCGACTGTTGAGGATTATTATCATCCTATATCATCCTAGATGGATTTACTCAGTGTACTTTATGAAGATTTCCAAGTGTTTCCCAGGAGTCTTCCAGCACATGAAGGAACTTGAATCTCTTACTTATAGCTAAGCAAAATTTTTCTCTCTAGAATTGGTTCTCTTATTCAGATTGTAGTCTGTCATAGTATATTTATTCCTGAAAATACCTTCACTCTTGTTCTTTTTAAAATTAGATTGGATGTGAGAGTTTTTAAGGAGTCTCATTATCATCCTCTTCCCTATTTATATTATGAACTAACTGAGAAAAAAAGAATAAGATAATTAGGAGCCAAAATATCGTTTAATATTGATAAAGAGGATGTTGGAGAATGTGACTTATATCCTTGGACAAGTAACTTCCTCTTGAAAGTGAAAGTCACTCAGTCGTGTCCGACTCTTTGCGACCCCATGGACTGTCCATGGAATTCTCTAGGCCAGAATACTGGAGTGGGTAGCCTTTCCCTTTTCCAGCTTCCTCTTACTGGGCCTCAAAATTGAACAGACTTAATTGTCCAATCCCAGGCAGGATTAGGGGACCTGCTCTGTAGGACTTCCAGTGGGAAAGAACGAAAGAGATGAGTGCTCCCTTTAGACAACTTGCTCCTAAGGGCAAAAAGTTGGACCACTTATGCCCAGTTTTTTATCTCAAACTGCCAGTCAAATGAAATCATTCCTCCTGACCTGAGAAAGATTGAGTGAGGGGACACAGATTAACTTAGATGTTCTTAACAGCCATACCTCCACCCCACCCCTCACGGATAAAAACATCAGAAGTGGGAAGAAAGCCTTAGCTGGTTGAAACCTAGGAGATGGCTAGCCTTTTGCAAGAAATAATTTTCTTTTTTCTGAAGTATGAAGACTGGCAGATGATTGAGAAAGATGAGGAAGGGTTTCATTTCCCATTCTGTTACCCACTACTCTCTCCACAGAAAATCCTGGTAAACCTCAGATAGGACACTGTGGGCTTGACATCTGTCACATAAGAGTCAAGATCTTTAGGTAGATCCTAGCCTATACGTTGGCAGCCTTTGGTTTAAAACGTTAAAATCACAAGCTTCCGAAGCACATCTGTTATTAAATAGTAGAAAATTATTAAATGATAAGCCCTTTTTCCTGAACTGTGACAACATCAGTAAGCAGAGTTGGTTTGATGGGAAGGAGCTTTGTAACATCATTTGTTAAACAAACTAAACTGTCTAGAACTTTGTCATGTTAATCATTTTGGACATGACTTGTAGAGAAGGACAGAACTGGCTTACCTCAGCAAAAATCTTGAAATTGTGCTCTTTAACTTAAAAAGCATTAACAAAACCTCTTAATGGCCTTTTGAGTCTTTTTCCATTAAATTTCCTTTTTAAAACAGCTTTTTTGAGATATAATTTAATTAACCATAAGATGTACCTATTTAAAGTGTACAATGAAGTGGTTTGTATAACCATAAAGTTGTGCCACAGTCAATTTTAGAACATTCTCAGTACTCCAAAAAGAAATCCCAGATCCCTTCACCACTACCCCCCTACTTCCTGGTTCTTAGGCAGACTGCTTTCTGTCTTTGTAGATTTGCTTATTCTGGATATTTCGTATAAATGGAATCATGCAATGTTTGGTCTTTTGTGATTGGCTTATTTCACCTAGCATGATGTTTTCAATGTTCATCCATATTATAGCAAATATCAGTAGTTCATTTCCTCTTTTTGCCAAATTGTGTGGTGTATCCCCATTTATTTATCCATTCATCAGTTGGTGGATATTGGGGCCAGTAAATTTCTTTGCCTTTCAAGAATACCACTTCTTCATAATGGTAATACTGTGAATTTCACCGCATAGTCCAAATTTTCCAATTTGAGATGAGATTTCCTGAACAAAGCATTTATTTTTTTTTTTACAACCTTAGTTCCAAAAAGCCTCTTTTTTACTATTATCCACAGAGATGTAGGCACTTCAGGATAAAGGATGTAAACTAGTTGACCTAAAAGATTTGGTGAAGGGGAATTTGGGACCAAGAACATAGACAGAAGTCATGCGAGAGTAGAAAAATCTTAAGAGGAAGGAAATTCTGAAAAAGGTATTACAGAGTGATGACAGCCGTTGCATTTATTAGACTGACCAGACTTGTTGAATTCTTCCTCACTTGGCTGCCAGAACCCCTCTCAAAGCTGGCATAGTAAGAGTAATGTACATCAGTCCTCCACTGTTCAGCTTAATACAAACCTAACATAGTTCTGTTGTTAACCCCTTTCCTCATAAATGTTGAGTTTGTATTGGAGTTGCAGTGCAGTAAAATAGTCCCATGAGATTTGAGTCAGACGTATCGAGATTTGATTTTTTGATTCCCTTTTTATGAATTTTATGATTTGGACATGTAATTTGATTTCTCACTATAAAATTGGAATTAATATATTTATCTCAAAGGATGGTTGTGAGAAAATAAAATATAACATATGAAGAATTAGCACATGTCCTAATGTATAGCAAACGCTCAAATGTTAGTCATTGTTATATGAAAGGTCAAAACATTCTCATTTTAAAATGTTTCCCTTTTGTATTATCTGTTTTATTTATTTACCTGTGTGCTGCCTTGTTCTAAAAAGAGATTTAAGTGTGTCTGTGGTGAATGTTTCTGAAATCCAGCTTGGGGAAGGGAGCTTTCCAGGAATACAGATTGTGAAGTCAGTTGTAGTGGTGATGTAAACTTCATGGGCTATATGTAAGTACCAAAACCAAGGAATGCATGAGTTTATATGTTTCTGGAACAGACTAAAGAGGTTTTCTAAGTGAAAGACAGCCTACCGTAGTGGAAGGAGCACACACAGATTTTGGACTAGATCAACGTGTAGTCAGATCCCAGTCCCACAGTTCACTAGCCATGTAACTGATCTTAGACAAATTGTAGTTGATGATTTTTTTATTAATCAAAATTATATCATTCAGATGTGGTTAATACCTCTTGTAGAACTTATAATTGCTGTACAGGTTCAGACCCCAACTTTCTGTTCTCCTGTATATTAAAGATTGACTGGTTTGCAGAGTGACTGAAAACAAGTATATTAAAGAGTAGTATCTGCAGTGAATTATGAAAATCATATATTTCCCAAATTATTTTTAAAGGACTATAGTGATCTGTAAAGCTTTCGGTTAGAGTGTAGTCAATGAGTCTCACCTCAAAGGCTGAAAATAAGTTTGAGTTATCTGAGATAGTTGTTTCTTGATAGAAACCTGGCAAATAGTACAACTGAAAATTCTTCATTTTTCGTTTATGAAATAAAATTTCTTCTAGTTGTCATTAGCTTCTTCAGTGTACCTGTGAGTTTACAAATTTTTCCATACCCCATTTCAGTGCATACTTAAGCAGTAGGACATATTACATAATCTTACAGGGGAAATTTAGACATGTAATAAAGTATTACTGTTCATGAAATTATTGTTATTGAGTTATAAATAGCTTAATCATGCAACTTGAAGGGATAATTGTTTACATAGTGACCTTGTTTTATATCCTCTGAATAACCCAAGAAATTAGATTGTACAGTGACAGCAGTGATAATATATAGGTGTAAATTTCATATCTACAACTTTACTTATTTATTATTATTTACATAAACATAATATTCATACTTTTTTGGTTGTCAGAATGTTTTATTTCCAGACTCTGAAGTTACACGTGTTTCCAGGTACTTTTTAGAATTCTTTGCCCAGCTAGCAAGTAGCTGCTGATAAGTTTGATACTTAAAAAGCATGGTATACTTGGTAATAGATTATAGGTAGTGGTAACATTATTTTATTGTTTATTGACTGTAGACTGATGAAAAGGTAATATTTGGCAAAAAGCGTCTGCCTGGAATGCGAGAGACCTGAGTTCGATCCCTGGGTCGGGAAGATCCACTGGAGAAGGAAATGGCACCCCATTCCAGTACTCTTGCCTGGAAAATTCCATGGACAGAGGAGCCTTGTAGGCCCCAGTCCATGGGGTCGCAAAGAGTCGGACACGACTGAGCGACTTCACTTCACTTCTATTGTTGGAATAGCTAACTAACACAATATTGTTGAAATAGAGGGGTTAGCTAAGAGCGTGAAAGAAGCTAAGGATCCTTGAAAATCAAGGTGAAAAAGTGAAAGTGTTAGTTGTTCAGTTGAGAGTCTGACTCTTTGTGACCCCATGGACTATCGTCCGCCAACTTCTATGTCCATGGAATTCTCCAGGCAAGAATACTGGAATGTATAGCCACTCCCTCTAGGGGATCTTCCCGACCCGGAGATCGAACCTGGGTCTTCTGCATTGCACGCAGATTCTTTACAGTCTGAGCCACCAGGGAAGCCCAATATTTAGCAAACGTATTGTTTAAATAGTAGAGAGGTTAAATAAAGAATGAGGGAACCTAAAGATCCTTGAAAATCAAAGTACATAAAACTATTTGGATCAAAATCACTTTTCAATAACATACCTCTCTAAAATTTATGTATTCCCTCATTAGCTGTAAGTCACAGCTAAACTGAATATCCTTACTGGAAATGCCATGGGCAAGTAGAATGAAATAGTCCTTTGGGATTTATTGCTTTAGAGTTGACAAAGAAGCATAAAGATTTGGGTGTTGCTATCAATGATACTTACATGTATTTATGAGTATGTATAAACCTGAATGTATAGTTTACTTACATGACATTTCAGTTTATGACTTCAGTTTTGAAGGAAACTGACAGTTCTTTGAATTGCTTTTTTTTTCTTTTTAATTGAGATGAAAAGACTGCACTTTCTGTGTGTTTCTTTTTACTAGCTTTGCTATAAATAAAAGGTCACATTTGGTATTTTGACACTTGGTGTTGTGTATATTGAGCAAAAAGGCAGCTGTTGACTTTTAATATAGATCTGTTCAACAGAGACCGTATACTGCTATCATTAGAGATTAACAAAGTAAAGAAAATGCAGTTGGTTGGGTCAAGTAAGAAAATGGGAGAGGAGAATTTCATTGAGTCTCCCCATTTGTGGTATATTCACATTAAGTTATTTACCTGAAACATTATTGGGTCTACTTTCAGCTATAATACAGAAATTTTTTTCAAAAATAGGACATGTTCAAAGTAAGGCAAAGATGTCCAAGGCCATTTCATTTATGACCATTTCACTTATAAAGTACCATCCATTTTAATAGATCTTCCATTTACTGTGAGTATTCCTTAAATCTTCATGTAGATATTTCCTAAACCACTACACTTTATTACAGACAATCTCACAATAAATGCTTATTAAAATATGTGGTCTGTAAGGGACTGTACTAAATTATTCTGAGGGATTTCTTTTAAGCGAATGAAAAAGTGTTTTATCCTTGGGGAACCTGTAAAGTGTTTGGGAAGATTCATTTCACTTCATTTCTATACATCACTGCTAAATGTATCTTTCTAAAGGATAGGATGGTAATATTAAATAGTTGCAAATACTTATAAGTACTTGGTTTATGACAGCTACTTTTCTAGATACTTTTTACATGTGTGAACCAATTTAATCCTCACAACATCCCTAAGTGCTGCTATTAGCCCCACAGAGATACAGAGAAATTAAGTAACTTGCCCAGGGTCACACAGCTGCGAAGTGGAAAAGCTGAGATTTGGATCTAGCTCCAGAGTCTGGCTTTTAACCACTGCATATGTTTGGACCAGAAACCTTCAGTGACCCTTCATCTACCATAGCACAGAAGGCCCTTAATGATCTTCACAACATGCCTCTGGCTTATCTTTCCAACTTTTGATCCTACTTCTTCCCTATGTGGATCTACATTCCAGCCCCTTTGTATTACTTTCTGTTTCCTAAATATAATCTGTAATATTTTTCAGTTCAGTTGCTCAGTCATGTCCGACTCTGTAGCCCCATGAATTGCAGCACACCAGACCTCCCTGTCCATCACAAACTCCCGGAGTTCACTCAAACTCATGTCCATTGAGTCAGTAATGCCATCCAGCCATCTCATCCCCTGTCATCCCCTTCTCCTCCTGCCCCCAATCCCTCCCAGCATCAGAGTCTTTTCCAATGAGTCAACTCTTTGCATGAGGTGGCCAAAGTACTGGAGTCTCAGCTTTAGCATCATTCCTTCCAAAGAAATCCCAGGGCTGATCTCCTTCAGAATGGACTGGTTGGATCTCCTTGCAGTCCAAGGGACTCTCAAGAGTCTTCTCCAACACCACAGTTCAAAAGCATCAATTCTTCAGTACTCAGCTTTCTTCACAGTCCAACTCTCACATCCATACATAACTACTGGAAAAACCATAGCCTTGACTAGACGGACCTTTGTTGGCAAAGTAATGTCTCACTATCTAGGTTGGTCATAACTTTCCGAAGAAATCTCTTTATTCATCTCTAAATCTTTGTTTATTCTCAGTGTGATGCTTTCTCACGTTTAGCACTTCCTGTCGGTTCCGTGTCCTACCCATCTTCCAAGCATGTGTCAACTGCTATCTTCATAAAAATCTTTTTTGATCCCCTGCCTCACATGATTTTTCCCTCTTGTGTGTTTTTCATGGTAAGTTAGTAAGTAAGTAAAGTCACTCAGTCGTGTCCGACTCTTTGTGACCCCATGGACTGCAGCCCACCAGGCTCCTCAGTCCATGGGATTCTCCAGGCAAGTACACTGGAGTGGGTTGCCATTTCCTTCTCCAGGGGATCTTCCTGACCCAGGGATCGAACCCAGGTCTCCCGCATCAGAGGCAGACGCTTTTAACCTCTGAGAGCATCTGTTTTATGGTTATTCGTATGTTACTTTCCCTGCTTTCTAGTGTAGATTTTTAAAGTTCTATAAGAATGGGGCTTCCTCCATGGCTCAGTGGTAAAGAATCCACCCGCCATTGCCGGAGACACGGATTTATTCCCTGGTCCAGGAAGATCCCACATGTCGTGGAGCAACAAGCCCACACACCACAACTATTGAGCATGTGCTTTATACTGAGCCACAACTACTGAGCCCACGTGCCACAAGTACGTGGCCTGCACACTCTCGAGCCTGTGCTCCACAGTGAGATGCCTTCACACCGCAACTAAAGAGTAGCCCCCACTCCACAACTAGAGAAAAGCGCACGCAGGTTCGAAGACCCAGCACAGACAAAAATAAATAATTTTTTTAAAATTTTATATGTAAAAAAAGAACCGGGCATAAAATTTATTGATCTCTGTACCTTAGCACTCACTCAAATTTGCACTTGGCAGGAAAGAAGAAGTGTTATGGTTGACACTAAGTCTTTAAACCTGGAGTAGGGAACAGAATTGGGAACTTTGGACAGTGAGCCACTTTAAGGGCAAAAGTGATGATTTTGGTTTAGAGGTTATATTTCAAATGAGAGTAGAATATCGAAGCAGAAAGGGGCTAATCAGGAAAGAGGGATTTGGCATCCCTAGTTGTCATCTCTCATTTTCACAAATATGATATTTATATTTTAATGGTTTTCTTTAAATAGCTGTATGTCCACAAAATTCATAATTTTTTTACATGTTGTCAGTTGGTTTTTATTTTGGAAAGTAAAGTCCAGCTACTGTCTAGTTATTCCCAACTTTGAAAAAATATTTTAAGGTGAAAGTTAATTTGTAGGTTGATTAGTTGATTGTCTGGGTCAATACAGAAGTTAGGTTACTAGGCTAGTCAGTAAGACCATGTCATGACTGAACTATTCTGTATAAAAAAATATAGTAGAAAGCAATACAGTTACATTACTGATAAAAAGCTTTTTAAAAGTTAAAAAGTAGAAATAGCTTGTATCTCTGATCCTTTGTCAATTTGACTTTAAAACATGAGATTTTTTCTGTGTGACAGAAGTGCTTCACTGAGATTCTTCTTAACATTTGTCAATATTTTGAGTCATTTTTTACTTACAAATCGCCCTGGCAGAGGAAGAAAAAGAAGACTTGCAGAAAATATATGTTTAAGAGATTTCTTGAGATAGAATATCCAGAGATGGAATTAACTCAGTAGAGATGAGTAAGATTTGTATGAGTGCATGAATGTATGTGTGATTTGTGTGGTGTGTGATGGTAGGAAGTAGACACGGGGAAGATAAGGAACTTGTAGTGGATGAATGATCTCTCCATGGGAAAGCAAAGTGATACAGAATAAACTGGATCCAGTGTTCCTCTTCCATCCCCCATGAGAGGGACCGTTAGTCCTGGCTACTATGGTTACTGTTTGTTGAGGGTCCCTATGAATGAATGGAATAAGGAGGAAAACAGTATTTTGTGTGTCATTTGGGGTACAAATGATACAAATTAAGTGTTTTTAACTTGAAGAGTATTTCTGTTGATACTTGGCTTCTAATTTAGGCTTTGCTGTAGATGTTTCATTTGTGCTTGAAAAATTACCTGAATGCTTTTTTTTTATGTTTTTCCCAAGCAAAAAATAGTTCCAAGCTCTTTTTCACCATCCACCTCTTGATTTAAAATAAAAGTGGATATATATGATATCATATATTGAATTCTTGGGAAATTATTAATAAAGATGTTGTGAAAGGAATACGGGGTGAAGCCAGAATTCAGTTCAAATTCTGGCTCTGCCACTTTTGAGCTGTGTGGCTTTGGACTTCTTGCTTGACCTCTGAGTTTAGTTTCCTCATCTGTTTGTTGTTGTTCAATTGCTCAGTCGTGTCCAACTCTTTGTGACTCCTTAGACTGCAGCACCCTAGGCTTCCCTTTCCCTAACTATCCCCCAAAAGTTTGCTCAAACTCCTGTACATTGAGTCAATGATGCCATCCAACCATCTCATGCTCTGGGGCCTCCTTCTCTTCCTGTCCTCAATCTTTCTGGCATTAGAGTCTTTTCCAGTGAGTCAGCTCTTTGCATCAGGTGGCTAAATTATTGGAGTTTCAGCTCAGCATCAGTCCTTCCAGTGAATATTCAGGATTGATTTCCTGTAGGATTGACTGGTTAGATCTCCTTGAAGTCCAAGGGACCCTCAAGAGTCTTCTCCAACACCACAGTTCAAAAGCATCAATTCTTTGGTGCTCAGCCTTCTTTATAGTCCAACTCTCACATCCATACATGACCACTGGAAAAACTGTAGGTTTAATTATATGAACCTTTGTGGGCAAAGTGATGTCTCTGCTCTTTAATATGATGCTTAGGTTTGTCATAGCTTTTCTTTCAAGAAACAAGCGTCTTTTAATTTCATGGATGCAGTCACTGTCCACAGTGATTTTGGAGCAAGAAAATTAAGTCTGTCACTGTTTGCATTGTTTCCCCCATCTGTTTGCCATGAAGTGAGGGGACCGGATGCCATGATATTCATTTCTTGAATGTTGAGTTTTTAAGCTAACTTTTTCACCCTCCTCTTTCACCTTCATCAAGACACTCTTTAGTTCCTCTTCACTTTCTGCCATAAGGGTGGTGTCGTCTGCATATCTGAGGTTACTGCTGTTTCTGCTGGCAATCTTGATTCCATCTTGTGCTTCTTCCAGCCCAACGTTTCTCATGATGTACTCTGCATATAAGTTAAATAAGCAGGGTGACAGTATACAGCCTTGACATACTCCTCTTCCAGTCTGTTGTTCCATGTCCAATTCTAACTGTCCCTTCTTGACCTGCATACAGATTTCCCAAGAGGCAGATCAGGTGGTCTGGTATTCCCATCTCTTTCAGAATTTTCCAGAGTTTATTGTGATCCACACAGTCAAAGGCTTTGGCTTAATCAATAAAGCAGAAATACATGTTTTTCTGGAACTCTCTTTGCATTTTCCATGATCTAGCGGATGTTGGCAATTTGATCTCTGGCTCCTCTGCCTTTTCTAAAACCAGCTTGAACATCTGAAAGTTCATGGTTCACATACTGCTGAACCCTGGCTTGGAGAATTTTGAGCATTACTAGCATATGAGAGAGTTGGACTGTGAGGAAGGCTGAGCGCCAAAGAATTGATGCTTTTGAACTGTGGTGTTGGAGAAGACTCTTGATAGTTCCTTGGACTGCAAGGAGATCCAACCAGTCAGTTCTGAAGGAGATCAGCCCTGGGATTTCTTTGGAAGGAATGATGCTAAAGCTGAAACTCCAGTACTTTGGCCACCTTATGTGAAGAGCTGACTCATTGGAAAAGACTCTGATGCTGGGAGGGATTAGGGGCAGGAGGAGAAGGGGATGACCGAGGATGAGATGGCTGGATGGCATCACAGAGTCTATGGACGTGAATCTGAGTGAACTCCGGGAGTTGATGATGGACAGGGAGGCCTGGCGTGCTGCGATTCATGGGGTCGCAAAGAGTCAGACACGACTGAGTGACTGAACTGAACTGAACTGACTGAGCGTGCGAGATGAGTGCAATTGTGCAGTAGTTTGAGCATTCTTTGGCATTGCCTTTCTTTGGGATTGGAATGAAAACTGAATTTTTCCAGTCCTGTGGCCACTGCTGAGTTTTCCAAATTTGCTGGCATATTGAGTGCAGCACTTTCACAGCATCATCTTTCAGGATTTGAAATAGCTCAACTGGAATTCCATCACCTCCACTAGCTTTGTTCGTAGTTATGCTTCCTAAGGCCCTCTTGACTTCACATTCCAGGATATCTGGCTCTAGGTGAGTGATCAACCATCATGATTATCTGGGTCATGAAGATCTTTTTTGTACAGTTCTTATGTGTATACTTGCCACCTCTTCTTAATGTCTTCTACTTCTATTAGGTCCATACCATTTTTGTCCTTTATCGAGCCCATCTTTGCATGAAGTGTTCCCTTGGTATCTGTAGTTTTCTTGAAGAGATCTCTAGTCTTTCCTATTCTATTGTTTTCAGTGGCAGACTTTATTTTTGGGGGCTCCAAAACCACTGCAGATGGTGACTGCAGCCATGAAATTAAAAGACGCTTACTCTTTGGAAGAAAAGTTATGACCAACCTAGACAGCATATTAAAAAGCAGAGACAATACTTTGCCAACAAAGTTCTGTCTCATCAAAGCTATGATTTTTCCAGTAGTCAGGTATGCATGTGAGAGTTGGATTGTAAAGAAAGCTGAGTGCCGAAGAATTGACACTACTGAACTGTGATGTTGCAGAAGACTCTTGAGAGTCCTTTGGACTGCAAGGAGATCCAACCAGTCCAATCTAAAGGAGATCAGTCCTGGATGTTCTTTGGAAGGAATGATGCTAAAGCTGAAACTCCAGTACATTGTCCACCTCATGCGAAGAGTTGACTATTGGAAAAGACTCTGATGCTGGGAGGAATTGGGGGCAGGAGGAGACGGGGACGACAGAGGATGACATGGTTGGATGGCATCACCGACACAATGGGCATGAGTTTGAGTAAACTCTGGGAGTTGGTGAAGGACAGGGAGGCCTGTCTTGATGCAGTCCATGGAGTCGCAAAGAGTCAGACAGGACTAAGCAACTGAACTGAACTGATATCTTTGCATTATTCTCTTAAGAAGGTTTTCTTATCTCTCCTTGCTATTCTTTGGAACTCTGCATTCAGTTCATATATCTTTCCTTTTCTCCTTTGCCTTTCGATTCTCTTTTCTCAGCTATTTGTAAGACATCCTCAGACAACCATTTTGCCTTCTTGCATTTCTTTTTCTTGGGAATGGTTTTGGTCATAGCCTCCTGTACAATGTTATGAACCTCTGACCATAGTTCTTCAGGCACTCTGTTTCTCAGATCTAATCCCTTGAATCTGTTTTTCATTTCCTCTGTGTTCATAAGGGATTTGATTTAGATCATGCCTAAATGGCCTAGTGGTTTTCCCTACTTTCTTCAATTTTAAGTATGAATTTTGCAATAAGGAACTCATGATCTGAGCCACAGTCAGTTCCCAGTCTCGTTTTGCTGACTATATAGAGCTTCTCCATCTTTGGCTGCACAGAATATAATCAATACATTCAATCAGTATAATCAATCTGATTTTGGTATTGACCATTTGGTGATGTCCATGTGTAGAGTCATCTCTTTTGTTGTTGGACGAGTGTTGCTGTGACCAGTGCGTTCTCTTGGCAAAACTTTGTTAGCCTTTGCCCGGCTTCATTTTATATTCCAAAGCCAAACTTGCCTGTTATTCCAGGTATCTCTTCACTTCTTACTTTTGCATTTCAGTCCCCTGTGATGAAAAGGACATCTTATTTTGGTGTTAGTTCTAGAAGGTCTTGTGGATCTTCATGGAACCATTCAACTTCATCTTCTTCAGCTTTAGTGGTTGGGGCGTAGGCTTGGATTACTGTAATGTTGAATGATTTGCTTTGGAAATAAACTGAAATCATTCTGTCATTTTTGAGATTGCACCCCAAGTACTGCATTTTGGACTCTTCTTGACTATGAGAGCTACTCCATCTCTTTTAAGGGATTCTTGCCCACAGTGGTAGACATAATGGTCATCTGAGTTAAATTTGCTCATTCCTGTCCCTCCTCCCTGAGAGCATTGTCTTCTACAAACACAAAACCTGGAAGTGGTTGAGGAAGATGGAACCTCCTAACCATTGTTTGGGGTGGAGTCGGTGTTCCAGAAGTATATTGGGTTGGGCCGGTTGGGACAGGACACACTGGACTTTTAGCTGCATTTTGCCTGCCGGGTGTCTGTCCGGGAATGGGAATAGCTGGGTAGAAGGCAGAGAAGGGGGCTTCCCTGGTAGCTCAGCTGGAAAAGAATCCACCTACAATGCAGGAGACCCCGGTTTGATTCCTTGGTCAGTAAGATCCTCTGGAAAGGATACCCACTCCAGTATTCTTGGAATTCCCTGGTGGCTCAGATAGTAAAGAATCTACCTGCAATGCACGAGACCTGGGTTCGATCCTTGGGTTGGGAAGATTCCCTGGAGGAAGGCATGCGGCCACTCCAGTATTCTTACCTGGAGAATCCCCATGGACAAAGGAGCGTGGCAGCTACAATCCATGAGGTCACAAAGAGTCGGACACGACTGAGTGACTAAGCACAGCACAGCATATTCCTGACTACTTAGTTCAGTCATTACTAAAATGTTAATGTTCACTCTTGCCATCTCCTATTTGACCACTTTTGATTTACCTTGATTCATGGACCTAACATTCCAGGTTTCTATGCAATATTGTTCTGACAGCATTGGACTTTACTTTCACCACCAGACACATCCAGAGCTGGGCTTCCATTCCTCTTTGGCTCAGCGTCTTTATTCTTTCTGGAGCTATTTCTCTGCTCTTCTCCAGTAGCATATTGGATACCTGCCAATCTGGGGGGTTCATCTTTCAAAAAGTCTTAGTTTTTTGCCTTTTTATACTGTTCATCTGTAAATGGGAATAATACCTATTACCTTGCAAAGTGGCTGGACAGATCAATATACCTGGAACACCTGCCACACCTATGTGTAGGAACCTATGATAGGTAGCTATTGTTGTTAAGGACCTAAATGGATTAATCTCTTATCACATCACAATACATAAAATATAATGTTGAAATTGGCTATTTACCCCTCATATAGTCCCCAGGTCAGGAAGCAACAGTTAGAACTGGACATGGAACAACAGACTGGTTCCAAATAGGAAAAGGAGTATGTCAAGTCTGTATATTGTCACCCTGCTTATTTAACTTCTATGCAGAGTACATCATGAGAAACGCTGGACTGGAAGAAACACAAGCTGGAATCAAGATTGCCGGGAGAAATATCAATAACCTCAGATATGCAGATGACACCACCCTTATGGCAGAAAGTGAAGAAGAACTAAAGGGCCTCTTGATGAAAGTGAAAGAGGAGAGTGAAAAAGTTGGCTTAAAGCTCAACATTCAGAAAACGAAGATCATGGCACCTGGTCCCATCACTTCATGGGCAATANTGTACACAACTGAGCAACTGAACTGAACTGAACTGAACTGATAGTCCCCAAAAGCAATCTGATTTTTTTTATTTTTCAGCTCAGATATATCACTGTGTTAGACCTGGTTGCCCATATCATTTTTACCATACATGCCTGATACTTAACCTGGATTACTGTCTTCTTCCTTCTGGTTTAGTGCACTAAGAGAAAAAAATACCAGGCAACCAATTTATTATGTATTTATTTGTTTTTGACTGCCCTGGGTCTTCATTGCTGCATGCAAGCTTTTGCTAGTGGCAGTTAGCAGAGGCCACTCTTGGTTGCAGTGTGCAGGCTTCTCCTTGCAGTGACTTCTCTTGTTACAGTGCATGGGTTCTAGGGTACACAGGCTTCGCTGCCCCTCAGCATGTGGAATCTTTCCAGACCAGGGACAAACCCATGTCCCCTGAATTGGCAAGTGGATTCTTAACCATTGGACAACCAGGGAAGTCTCAGGTAGCCTATTTAAATGCTTATATACAAGTTCTGTTCTGCATATTAAAGGTAACATGTATTTGGGAATTTTCCAGTAATGATGACAGAATATACTAAACCATATTTCTGTCAACCTTTTTACTGTAACATTTGCTAAGTGCACTATATGGATGTAGTTTGTGGCCCAAGAATAGATTTTCCCCTAACCAGCCAACTATATAAGCCATGACCTTGACCTCCTCAGTTGAAGTCAGTAACCAAGTATAAAGTAAAAGTAAAGGATGATTGATAATCACAGGTAACCTATAATTTGTTATAGTCCTATCCGTTTGCTTATTATGAGACATAAAATGAGAAACTCTGTATTTTCCTATCCTGTAGATAAAATAATTATATTGAGAGTTTAAATTTTTAAAATCATTAATTGAATCACTGAAAAAACCATAGCAGTGAATCTTCTTTAAATAACAGATGTATGTAGGCATGTAAGATCACCTTTAGGACTCCCACTCTCACAAGATTTAGTGGGTTAGGATCAGAAAACAGACTCTTATGTTGAAGTGTTGCTGGTATAGGACTAACTCCCAGAGCTTTCTATCACAAGTATTGCCTACTAACCATCCAGCAGGTCGTTATCATCCATTAACCATTTAGATTCACACTAGTAGTGAGTAAGATGCTTGCTTTAAGTGGACCACCTTGTATTTAAGATTTTATTTTTTTTACTTTCAAGTTTTATTTTTTAAATTGGAATATGGTGACTGCAGCCATGAAATTAGAAGACGCTTACCCCTTGGAAGAAAAGTTATGACCAACCTGGATGGTATATTCAAAAGCAGAGACATTACTTTGCTGACTAAGGTCCGCCTAGTCAAGGCTATGGTTTTTCCTGTGGTCATGTATGGATGTGAAAGTTGGACTGTGAAGAAAGCTGAGCGCCGAAGAATGGATGCTTTTGAACTGTGGTGTTGGAGAAGACTCCTGAGAGTCCCTTGGACTGCAAGGAAATCCAACCAGTCCATTCTGAAGGAGGTCAACCCTGGGATTTCTTTGGAAGGAACGATGCTAAAGCTGAAACTCCAGTACTTTGGCCACCTCATGCGAAGAGTTGACTCATTGGAAAAGACTCTGATGCTGGGAGGGATTGGGGGCAGGAGGAGAAGGGGACGACCGAGGATGAGATGGCTGGATGGCATCATGGACTCGATGGACGTGAGTCTGAGTGAACTCCGGGAGTTTGTGATGGACAGGGAGGCCTGGCGTGCTGCAATTCATGGGGTCACAAAGAGTCGGACATGACTGAGCGACTGAACTGAACTGAACTGAATAGTTGATTTTCAGTGTCGCGTTAGTTTCTGCTCTACAGCAAAGTGAATTAGTTATGCATACACATATATCCACTCTTATAGATTCTCTACCCATATAGGTCATTACAGAGTAATGAGTAGAGTTCCCTGTGCTATATAGTAGGTCCTTATTATTTATCTATTTTATCTCTAGTTGTGTATACTGGAGAAGGAAATGGCAACCCACTCCAGTATTCTTGCCTGGAAAATCCCATGGATGGAGGAGCCTGGTAGGTCCATGGGGTCGCAAAGAGTCACACACGACTGAGCGAATTCACCCACTCACTCAGTGTTTATATGTCAATTCCAATCTCCCAGTTTATCCCTCACCACTTAAGATTTTAATAAATGTTATTGTGAATGTCTTCAGAGTTATCAGGGAGGTTGGTGCATTTTGGCTTTTCTTCCTGTGCTGTTTCTTTTTTCATTTTAGTCTCTCTTAAGTTGTTGGCCAGTGCTTTTGTTCTCTTTGTTAGCCTAGAGTTAATGAAAATACTTAAATGCTTTTCCCATAAATACTTAAATACTTTACCCCATATATATCACCTCCTTTTGCCTTCTGCCCTCCCTCTTTAGGAACTTGTGGCAAATCCCCAACTTGACCATTCAAGCAGTTCACATCCAAGTTGAAAAAGTCTGGATTGCAGATGTCATCAGCCATCCCAAATGGTGCAGTTCCCAGTGACTTTTCTTGTATCCCCTTAGGTATACAACCAAAGAGCTCTAATGTGGTTAAGGGCTCCGGTTTTCTGACTTGGGGTGTTTTTTTTTTTTTTTTTAGGGAGAATCCACCCACTTTTTTGAAGAACGGGACTGTCTTTTGACTGTATGATTATAAACTACAGAAGCACTTGCTCCTTTTTTGTGAACTTATTCTCTTCTACATTCCAGAAATTCTTTAGCAATTCTGCTCTGTTGACATTTTCCCATGCTGCTATAGAATTTTTCTAAATGTAAATTGCTTGGATCATTTCATTGAGATTTGGAGAAGGAAGAAGAGCAAACTGACTCACTTTATCTCCCAAAGTGAAGGTGTTAGTTGCTAAGTGGTGTCCAGCTGTTTTGTGACCCCATGGACTGTAGCTTGTCAGGCTCCTCTGTCCATGGAATTCTCCAGGCCAGAATACTGGAGTGGGTAGCCATGCCCTCCTCTAGGGGATCTTCCCAACCCAAGGATCAAACCCAGGTTTCCTGAATTGCAGGCAGATTCTTTACTAAGAAGCCCAAAGGTGTGTAATAAATGCTAATTGAATGAGAGAAATCAAAAGAGATTTAGTCTATATTAATTTATTGTCTTTTAAATTTTTATTAATACTCGGAAAAGTTGTAATTTTCCTAAGTCACACTTTTTTTTTTTTTTTTTTAAGGTAAGCTAGAAAAGATTTGGCTTCCCTGGTGCCTCAGTAGTAAAGAATCTACCTGCCAAATGCAGGAATCGTGGGTTCCATCCCTGGGTTGGGAATAACTCCTGTAGAAGGAAATGGCAACCTGCTGCAGTATTCTTGCCTGGGAAATCCCATGGACAGAGGAGTCCGGTAGGCTGCAGTCCATGGGGTCGCCAAATAGTTGGACATGACTTAGCAACTAAAAACAACAAAAAGAGGCTTAAAGTCTGTAGTCCCCAAATGGTAAGAACATTGGGTGATTGATTAGAATATGGGAGACGTTATATTGTTAAGTGACTAATAACACAGACTCTGGAATCTGGATTCAAATTCTCCCTGTGCTATTTGCTAGTGGCATGGTCTTGGCTGACATACTTCAGAGGCCTCTTTAAAGGTTAATGCGTCATGTATATAAAATAGTGCTTGGCACATAACACTGCGTGTCAGCTAAAATTGATGGGAGTGACTTTTGGAGATTCTTTGCTATAACC
This sequence comes from Oreotragus oreotragus, assembly GCA_006410675.1. Lineage (NCBI taxonomy): Eukaryota > Metazoa > Chordata > Mammalia > Artiodactyla > Bovidae > Oreotragus > Oreotragus oreotragus. The sequence continues at coordinate 19,977 of SJYX01001544.1, forward strand.
TTTTCAATAGTCATAGGCAGTTATCTTATAATTGATCATAAATGCTGTGTAGTTTTTGGTTGTAGATATAAATATCACCATACTAGAATATAGAATCTAGCCCATGTACAAATGGACATTTTTTTTACCTTATATAAAGAATAATACCACTATAATGAAATGCTAAAAGAAAGCTTTGCTTGAACCATGTATATCTTTCACATACTCAGAAAAAATAAAAATGATAGCAAGAAAGTAAGTCCTACTGTTGAGTACAAATTGAAACCAGTGAGCCTAACTGTATTTCAGATTGATAATGTAACTACCAAGGAAAAAATAATAAAGTAACTTTTGAATACAGTGCTCTGACTGTGTTCTCTTAGTGGACCATACCTAAAGACAAAGAGACCAGTAAGGAAATGTTGATCTTGGTAGGTAGCAAACCCCCTATAGTAGCTCTTCACAACAAATGTTATTCCCATTTTGCTGATGAAGAAGTATAGTTGAAGAAGGGAATGATTTGTTTGGCATCATTTAATTAGGTGGTAGAGCTGAATTTAAAAGCCCATAATCTGTTCATTATACCGCACTACTTTTTAAAATTGTTATAGTGTGCTGTTAGATGAGTCCCTGGTTTCTTTAGTTCTTATCTTTCATTTATTGTTCTTCCCTTCCCTTTATCTTTTATTACTTCTTTTCTTTATCGTTTGTAATATTGGTCAGAACCTCATTTTCAAAAGCTTCCTGACCTCTTGTATCTCCTTTCCTTCAAGAATTTCATTCCATGCCATCATGCCTACCTTTTTGAAATCTGCCTTCCTAAATTAAAGGGTGTGTGACACTTCCCACTCTCTTCATTATGAATTCCAAGGTGGCCTGAAAGACTTTCTCTTGATTCTCATTCCTCCTACTTTGTCAATAATTAGTTTCCTGCTGAATTATAGCTAGTGTCAAAGTAATGATTACTTACAGGAGTAGTTTGTATTGATAACTGAGCCTGAAAGTTGTAAATGAGAGAGCTTCAGTCTTTTTTTTTTTTTTTTTTGTTTGTTTCAGTTGTTTATTAACTGCTGCTGCTGCTGCTGCTAAGTCACTTCAGTCGTGTCCGACTCTGTGTGACCCCATAGACGGCAGCCCACCAGGCTCCCCCATCCCTGGGATTCTCCAGGCAAGAATACTGGAGTGGGTTGCCATTTCCTTCTCCAATGCATGAAAGAGAAAAGTGAAAGTGAAGTCGCTCAGTCTGTCCGACTGTTAGCGACCCCATGGACTGCAGCCCACCAGGCTACTCCGTCCATTGGATTTTCCAGGCAAGAGTACTGGGGTGGGGTGCCATTGCCTTCCACGGTTTATTAACTGACCAGATTGCAAAAATAATCCTGGTAGATACCTTAGTTCATCCTTCTAATAAGCCTGTTGATCTGGTCTTCCTTGTTGCCAGCATCTCCACCTTCTACAAAATGGGTGGTCTTTTTCTTCATTCCACCTAGTGGAGAAGATAATTGAAAGGGCCACAGGAAGTTGTTTGCTTCTTTGAAACGTTTTCCGACGGTATAGATCTCATGAATCAGATCCTGCATGCAGATGATTCCGTATTTCCCAAGAGACCAAGCAATCAGTGCATTGTGTGTCAGGGCAATTCACTTTTTGTTCATTTTGCCATAACCACACTTGTAGATCAGTTCATTTACAGACTTCAGATTCGGGTACCCCCATGCAATACATGGCTCCACAGTTCTTAGCATGTTAATTGATGCCTTGTTGAGCTTCACAAAGGTACCATTGAAGATCTGCCAGAGGCTAAGGAGCTACAGCACCTTTCAAAACTTTGGGCTCACACCGTTGATACCTCTGATCCTGATAACAAATGCCAGTTTGGGTTCTGCAGGTACATAGAAGTTGCCGGCTTTTCGTGCCATCCTAGCCATTTGAATTTCAGCTCTGTACATCTGCCTGTATTCCTTGTGGTAATGCTTAGCTTTTTCATAGATAAGCTTCCTCCTTGCCTTTCAAAGCATCTTTTGGGCAAACTTCTTTCTCAGGCGCTTGATCTTAAGCTCTACGAAATTCTTTCGCTTTCTCTTAAGGGTTTCTGGCACAGTAGAAACCTTCTTTTTCTTCTCTTCTGCACCCTCCATGGTTCTAGCCGGGAAAGAGGTGAAAGCTTCATTCCTAAAGACATCTATCTGTTTGTAACTTGAAATATCTTATGGGGATTGCGCTTGATCTTAAGCTCTACGAAATTCTTTCGCTTTCTCTTAAGGGTTTCTGGCACAGTAGAAACCTTCTTTTTCTTCTCTTCTGCACCCTCCATGGTTCTAGCCGGGAAAGAGGTGAAAGCTTCATTCCTAAAGACATCTATCTGTTTGTAACTTGAAATATCTTATGGGGATTTGGTGAGACATGTGGTGGGGAAAGTGATAGAGAATGCAATTGTTGGACCTGCATTTTTTCCATGAGAGGTAGTAGACACAAATATCAGTTTATAAACTGTGATTTTGAAATGATTGATTCATTAAAGAAGGCAAGTAAAAATAGCGGTGAAACAAGACATAATAACTAGTTGTTAAATGAACTTTCTATCCTTTGCAAAGGGACTGATTAAGGAAGAAAATATGTAAATAATTTGAGTACATAAGCTGCTATTTGAGATTTTTCTGGGTAAAAATGATGGGAAGAATTAAACTATACAAGTAACTATACGGAACTTGCTTAAAGTACTTTGTGTTGTAAATCTCCAAACTTAACTTTTAAACTACAGCACTTAAAGAACCTCTTCTTGAATTAGCACAATCAAAATGGAATTCATTCTATTTTTTAGTCATTCCTGAATTACTATCTTTAATTTTTTTTTAAAGTTCTGGATTATTCCAGTTGGCCTAGTCTTTTTAAAAAAATTTTTTTAATTTTATATTGGAATATAGCCAATTAGCAATACTGTGATAGTTTCAGGTAAACAGCAGAGGGACTCAGCCATACCCAATACATGTATCCATTCTCCTCCAAACCACCTTCCCATCCAGGCTGCCACATTACATTGAGCAAAGTTCTCTGTGCTATACAGTAGGTCCTTGTTGGGTCCTTGTTGGTTATCCATTTCAGATACAGCAGTGTGTGCATGTCATCCCAAACTGACTATCTCTTCCTCCCATTCTTACCACCTAGCAACCATAAGTTCATTCTCAAAGTCTGGGAGTCTGTTTCTAGTTTGTAAATAAGTTCATTTCTATCATTTCTTTTTAGATTCCACATACAAGGGATACCATATGATATTTCTCCTTCTCTGTCTGACTTCATGCAATATAACAGTCTCTAGGTCCATCTCTGTTACTGCAAATGGTATTACTTCATTATTTTCATTATCTTTAAAGTGCATGGTTTTAAAATGTAATTTAATATAGTAACTCAGCTGGTAAAGCATCCGCCTGCAATGCAGGAGGCCCCAGTTCCATTCCTAGGTTGGGTAGATCCCCTGGAGAAGGGATACCCACTCCAGTATTCTTGGGCTTCCCTGGTTGCTCAGACAGTAAAGAATCCATCCGCCTGCAGTGCAGGAGATCTGGGTTAGATCCCTGGATTGGGAAGATCCCCTGGAGGAGGGCATGGCAACCCACTCCAGTATTGTTGCCTGGAGAATCCTCATGGACAGAGGTGCCTGGCGGGCTACAGTCCATGAGGTCACAGAAAGTTGGACATGACTGAGCAACTAAGCACAGCACATATCAGAGAAATTGTCCAGAAAACCTAGGCCCAGAATTTCAGTATAATGTTAAAAAGAAATAAGATTAACAATCGGATTAATTTTTTTTAATTATGTTTTATCAGAATTAAGACAGTAAAATAATGTTATAGTCTTTTGATTAACTGAGTTTCTAAACACCTAAAGAAAATTATTTTAGTATTTCCTGTGCAGAGTTTGTGAAGAATGTGCCTTTGTCTGTGGAATCAGAGTTTACGAGACCTCTTTGTTGATGTTCCTAAGGGTTAACTCTCTGGACAAACATACCAAAAAAAAAAAACTATTCTACCAAAGCATGCCTAAATAGTAAACTGTTAGCGAAGTATCGAATCAGACCTTTTTCTAGGTGGTACCTGGTCATTTAACCTGTTATTCAATTTCCTCATTTGTATTATTTTGAGAATTAAATAAGTATATGTAAAACACTTAATAATACTATGACTGGCACTAAATAAGTGCCCAGAATATAGTGGCAGCTATTACTATTTATCCTTTCCCCCTGGATATATGAGTGATAGAGAAGCAAAATTTATTTTGAGCACCCTTTATTCTAATGTTAAGGTTTTAAAGTAGAGGTTAGGACAAAATCATATTTTTCTGAACCCAAACACTTGAGATTCTGTTTGGGAAGTGAGAAAGCTGCCAAATGTCTACTCTACTTGTGCAGTGGCAAGAAGATTGAATTTCTAGTTTGTTTCCTGCCTCAAGTGCTTGCTTTCAATTCCTTTGTCTCAATATGAAAATTTCTGTATTTGGAGAGCGTTTGGAGATCCTTGTCTGACTGAAACAACAGAAAACAGCTTCCAGCAGTTTTAGTATGGCTAGCTAACCATAACTTTCTGGAAGAATATCTGGATGCAGTTGCAATTTTTAAAGCCTGTTGTATTTTATGTCATTAAATTTCTTTCAGTTCTTTTCCTAAGTTGTGCCCATTCATCTTAAGTAATACACATTTTATGCAGAAAATGTAAGTATATAGTTGACTATCAATAAATATTATTATCAGTTAAACTACTGGAGTTTTTCCTTATCTGTTTCAGAATATAATCATTACACCAAACACATACATGCACATACATAGATACCCATACATACAGATGTAATTTTTCTTTATTGTGATTACTCAGTTGCTTTACGTAGTAGAAGTTATGATTTTTTTTATTATTATAATCATTTCATCATTGTCATGGGCATCCCTGGTGGCCCAGTCAGATTGTAAAGAATCTGCCTGCAATGCAGGAGACCTGAGTTCGATCCCTGGGTCGGGAAAATCCCTTGGAGAAGGGAATGGCAACCCACGCCAGTGTTCTTGCCTGAAGAATCCCATGGACAGAGGACCCTGGTGGGCTTCAGTCCATGGGTTGGCAAAGAGTGGGACACGACTGAGCAACTAACACTTTGACATCGGTGTCAGAGATAAGCTGCTGAACCCCGGTCTTTTTGTTTTTTTTTACCTTATTTATTTGGCTACATTAGGTCTTAGTTGCAGATTGCAGGATCTTTTATTGTGGCATGCAGGCTCTCTAGGTGTGGTGTGGGCTTAGCTGCCCCACAGCATGTGGGGTCTTAGTCCCCTGACCAGGGATGGAAGCTGTGTCTCCTGCATAAGAAGGCGGATTCTTAACCACTGGACCACTGAGGAAGTCCCCTGGACCCTGGTCTTTAAAGAGAGAGAATCTGGGGCTTCCCTGGAAGTTCAGTGGTTAAGACTCTGTTCTTCAAATGCAGGGCGGGGGCACAGCTTTGATCCTTGGTCAGGGAACTAAGATCTGTCATGCCACACATCGTGGCCAAAAAAATTGAGAGCAGATGCTGACATCAGAAGTGCATAATTAATACTTTGTAAATATCAGATGGTGGTTTTGTTTGTTTTTAAAATAAATTGGTCATTTTTCCTGCTTCATCAAAAGACATTCTTTTTTTTATTAATTTTATTTATTCATTCTGTGTTGGGTCTTCACTGCTGCTTGGGCCCTTCTCCAGCTTTAGTGAGTGGGGGCCTCCCCTCAGCTGCGGTGTTCAGGCTTCCCATTACAGAGCAAGTGCTCTAGGGCTTGTGGGCTTCAGTAGTTGTGGCCCTGGGCTCTAGAGCATAGTCTCAATATTTGTGGCACACGGATTCATTTGTTCCACAGCACGTAGAATCTTCCCGGACCAGCCATGTCTGCCACATTGGCAGGTGGACCCTTCACCACTGAGCCACCAGGGAACCCCCAGAAGGGTGTTTTAAACTCATTTCTAAAAATAACATTAAGTTGATGCATAGTTGATTAACAGTATTACTTTCAGGTGTATGCATATTGATTCAATGTTTTATAGTTATGCTCCGTTAAAACTTACTACAATATAATCACTATAATTCCTTGTGCTAAACAGTATATCCTTGTTGCTTATCTATTTTATATAGCTGCATATAGTTTTTAATCCCATACTTCTCTAATTTTCCCCTCTTCCCTTTGGTAACCACTAGTTTTTCTATATCCGTGACTCTATTTCCTTTTTCAAATTACTCTTAAAAAAAATTTTTTTTTAGTTATTTTTATTTTTGGCTGCACTGGGTCTTTGTTGCTGTGCGCAGGCTTTCTCTAGTTGGAGCAAGCAGCAGCTGCTCTCTCGTTGTAAGGTGCGGGCTTCTCATTGTGGCGGTTTCTCTTGCTGCAGAGCAGAGCACCGACTCTAGGGCTCATGGGCTCTGTGGTTGTGTCAGTAGAGCTTAGTTGCCCCACAGCATGTGAAATCTTCCTAGAGCAGGAGTCAAACCCATGTCCCCTGCATTGGCAGGTAGATTCTTAGCCAGTGGACCACCAGGGAAGTCCTCAATTACCTTTTACTATACTGAACCTCTTTCTTGTAGAAATTGTTGTATATAATCTTCTTGAGGCTTCCCAGCTGGTGTTAGTGATAAAGAATCTGCCTGCCAATGCAAGAGATGCAAGAAGCTCGGGTTCAATCCCTGGGTCAGGAATATTCCCTAGGAAATGGTACCCACTCCAGTTTTCTTGCCTGGAAAATTCCGTGGGCAGAGGAGCCTGGCGGGCTACAGTCCATGGGGCCACAAAGAGCAACATGACTGAACTATTGCACCATATATATACTCTTCTTAGTCATATTTCCTTTAATTTTTCTTATTCTAAAACTTTATTTTCCCAAAGGTGATAAATTATATTTCATGTTCTACATTTACATTCCATTTACCGTTGCATCACTACTATATATGTGAATTAGTACGTATGATCAGAGTATTACTTCCTTTACACTTTCTGTGATGCTCATGTTAGGACTTCCCTGGTGGCTCAGACGGTAAAGCATCAGTCTACAATGAGGGAGACCTGGGTTTGAGCCCTGGGTTGGGAAGATCCCCTGGAGAAGGAAATGGCAATCCACTCCAATACTATTGCCTGGAAAATCCCATGGACAGAGGAGCCTGGTAGGCTACAGTCTATGGGGTCACAGTCGGACATGACTGAGCGACTTCACTTCACTTTCGTGTTTTTAAAAGTTATAAAGTACAGATTGTTCAGTGTAAATTCCTACCATTTTGAATATTTCCAAGTTCAAAAGAATTTTTTTCTCAAGGCTGTTAGATATGTGTATGATTCATAACATGAAACAGGGTTGCCTGTTCTTTCTTAATTAACTTGACATTGAAAGTCTTCTGGTCTTTCCTGTCCGTACTTAGCTACTCAGTCATGTCCGACTCTTTGCAACCCTACAGACTGTAGCACGCCAGGTTCCTCTCCTGGCAAGAATACAGGAGTGGGTTGCCATTTCCTCCTCCAGGAGATTTTCCCAACCCAGGGATCAAACTCAGGTCTCCTATATCACAGGCGGATTCTTCACTGTCTGATCCACCAGGGAAGCCCCTTATCTGTCTAGGGGAAAAATATCTTACATAGTTTAATGTCATATAGATTATCATAGATCTTACAATTTGGGAAAATTCTCCTTTCTTCAATCTCCTTTCCAGTTTTAAAGCTTTTACTTCTCCTTTCAGTGTGTCACCAAAATGTAATTTGGTAATCAGTTGATTTGAACTTTAGACACTAAAATCTTCTGGACAGAAAATGCTATTGTGTTTTTAAGGGCTTTTCATCAGTTATTTGGACCTCTCATCAAAATTTTGAAATCACTGGATTGTTAAACAGCTTCACACAAAAATTAATGTTTGGCCATAAAGACCATTTTCTCAGATTCCTTCCCCATAAACCCATGTTTCTCTGCTCAGCCCCCCAGGTTTGGGATGTTTCCTAGCAAAATTGTTTCTAATATCCATTCTTATATTAGAAGAAATCTATTCAAAGTGTGTCACCATGTTGCTTTGGACTCCATACGGAATTTATACTATCTGCTCAAACTTCACCCAGATTCAGAATTGGTAAGAGTGCTCTGAGCCTCAGTATTCTCTTGGGTCTTTTATTTTGCAGACTTACCTATAGATTTATTATTCACTGGGGTTCAGAATCTATCATGCCTCTCTGCAGGAAAATATTCAAATGCAGTTGTATGTGAAAATCAAAACTTTATTTTTCCAAACAGGTTAAACATGTATGTCTGTGTAAAGCTAAGGCAGGTCACTGTTTTTCCACTTGAAAACTTGCTTCAAGTGTCATTACATGAATATTTCATGCATGTTTCTAGGCAAATTATGCACCAGTGCCTTTCTCTGTACAATTAAATATTTCCAGTTCAGAACTTTTTTTTTAAAGTATTCTATTGAGCTGACAAATGGTCACAAAAGTGATTCTGACTTAGTTTATTCCATTCTTTACAAAATATTTTTTAACCTACTCTAGGATAAAATGCAATAAAGACTCAGTTTTAGTGAAAGCTACAAACAAACAGTTAATTGGAATTCAGTAAGAAGAGTGCTAAAATAGTAGTAAAGGCATATTGCTGTGGGAGCACACTGGAATGCCTCTTAACTCAGGCTTGAAATGTTAGAAATGGCTAGTGACACAGAAGAGGACATCCAGAGAATAAGTTGATCTAAAGAATTAGTTGACCAGAGAAGGGAAGGATGTAAGAGTGTTCCAGATAGGAGGAAAAGCAAGGTGAAAGTCTCAAAAGTTTGTTTTGTTTGTTTGTTTTAAAGTTGTATGTGGGGGACCTGAAAGCTCAGTGTGCTTGATTACTGTAGTTTGAAGGGAAGAGTAGTGTCAAAGGATGGTGGGGAAATAGGGATTAGATCATGAAGAGCTTATTTTTTCCATCTCTTTCTTTAAAAAAAAAAAAAAACAGATTTATTGATATATTTTACATGCTACATAGTGCATCGCTTAAAGTGTACAATTTTTAGTATATTCAGTGTTGTACAACCATCACCAGTCAGCTTTAGAACATTTTTGTCACCTCAGAAAGAAACCCTATGCCCTTCAACTATCACCGCCCCCTCCAATATTCCAGCCCTAACCTATTCTGCAGGTTTCATATAAATGGTATCACATAACCCTTTTATGACCGGCTTCTTTCCCTTAATATGTTTTCCAAGTTTATCCAGTGTCATAACGTGTATCAGTATTTCACTTCTTTTTATGGCCAAATAATGTTCCATTGTATAGATAAACTTCATTTTGTTCAGTAATTCATCAATTGATGAGCATTTGGGTTGTTTCTACCTTTTGTGGCTATTATGAATGATGCTACTATGAACATGAACATAGACATTTTTATGTGGACATATGTTTTCAGTTGTCTTGCTTTCCTAGGAGCGAAATTGCTTGATCATATCTTTAACTTTATGTGGAACTGACAGGCTGTTTTCCAAAGTGGTTGCACCAATGTACATTTCTACCAACAGTGTATGAGGACTCTTAATTTCTCTACATTTCACCAGTACTTGTTACTTGTGTTTTTGATTATAGCCACCCTAGTGGATATGCAGTAGTTTCTCATTGTGCTTTTGATTTCCGTTTCCCTGATGACTGATAATGGTAAGCACTTTTCATATGCTTTTGGCCATTTCTGTTTTGTCTTTGAAAAAATGTCTGATCCTCTGCCCATTTTTATATTGAATTGTCTTTTTATTATTGAGTTATAAAAGATAATTATTAGACATATGACTTGAAAATATTTTCCTCTGTCCTGTGGGTTATCTTTTCACTTTCTTCATGGAATCTTTTGATGCACAGATGTTTTTAACTTTGAAGTCCACTCTATCTCCTGTTTGTTTTATTGCTTGTGCTTTTGATGTCATATCTAAGAATCCACTGTCATGAAGGTCTTTTCCTAAGTTTTCTTCTCAGAGATTTAACTGTTACATTCAGATTTCTTTTCAGTTTTGAGTTAATTTTTGTATATGGTGGGAAGCAAGAGTCTGCATTTATTTTTTCACATATGTGCCATCACCACCTGTTGACAAGACTGTTCTTTCTTCACTGAATAGTCTTGGCACTGTTGTTAAAAATCAATTGGCCATAAATGTGAGTGTTTATTTTGGGACTCTCAATTCTACTCCATTGATCTCTGTCTGTCCTTGTGCCATAGTTACACAGTCTTGATTACTATAGTTTTATAGTAAGTTTTGAAGTCAAGAAGTGTATCTTTGAACTTTGTTCTTTTTCAAGATGTTCGTGACCATTCGTAAGTGCCTTATATTTCCATATAAATTTTAGGGTCATCTTGTTGATTGTTACAACAGAAAACAAAAAACCCATCGGGAATTGTGATAAAGATCACATTGAATCTATAAATCAATTGGGGAACTATTATCTAATAAGTCTTCCAATCCATGGATATGGGATATCTTACTGTCTATTTAAAACTTTGTTAACTTCAGCAACATTTTGTAATGTTCAGTGTAAAAGAGTTATAGTTTAAAAATTTTTTTACTGACTGACCTCAAGTTTGTAGTGTGTATTTATAGCTAATCCAAGGCTTCTTTAAATAATAGTATGTTGAATACTACTTCAGAGGCAGTGCAGCTACCTTATTATAGAGTATTAAATTCCCAGTTCCTCCTTGCAACATCACTGTCATTCGCTTCACTGAATACATTGTTTCTGTTATTACTTTGCACAAACTGTTTTCTTTTTCTCTCTCTTTTTTTTCCCCCTTTTGTCTGTGCTGGGTAGTGCCAGGACTTCTCTAGTTGCAGAGCACAGGCTGTAGAGTTCCTAGGCTTCAGCTGTTGTGGTGTGGGGGCTTAGTTGCCCCATGGCATGTGGATCTTAGTTCTCTGACCAGGGATCGAACCTGCATCCCCTGCCTTGGAAAGCAGATTCTTAACCACTGGACCACCAAGGAAGTCTCTTGTATGTTTTTTGATACTTATCCTGCTTGATTTTCTGACTTTCCTATATCTATGGTTGCCACTTGTCACTAATTTTGGGAAATTCTTGGTCATTACTTCAGATGTTTCTTTTGTTCCTTTTTCTCTTTCTTCTCCTTCTGTGTTCTCACTATGCTATATCTTTTGTCATTGTCTCACAGCTCTTAGATACTCTTTTTCATTCTCTTTTCTCCTTGCAGTTCAAACATTTTCTATAGATATTTCCAGCTTGCTGATTCTTTCTTCAGCTGTGTCTACTGTATCGATGAGCCCATCAAAAACAGTCTTCATTTCTGTTTCAGGGTTTTTTATTTTGTTTATTTTTGGCTGTGCTGGGTCTTCATTGCTGCTCCAGCTTTTCTCTAGTTGCAGTGCCAGGCTTCTCGCTGTGGTGGTCTTCTTGCTGTGGAGCATGAACTCTAGGCACTTGGGCTTCAATAGTTGTCGTTGTCCTGTGTCCTCAGTTCTCTGATGGATCTAAGAAAAGTTGTTGACATTGAGTTTGTCACTTTCTAGTTCAGTGGACAAGAGTGACAAAATCTAAGTTCCTTACATACTGCTAGAAACCAGAAGTTAACCATTTATTTTGTTAAGTTTGTTCCTTAGTGTTTTGTTCTTTTTGCTGTTATTGTAAATGCAATCATTACCTTCTTAATTTTCAGATTGTTCATTACTAGTATATGGGAACACAATTTTTATATATTGATATTATATCCTACAATCTTTTTACAGTCATTTATTCTAAGTGTTTCCACAAATTTATTTTTCTTGCCCAGTTGCCTTAGCTAAACAGTGCCGAATAGAAGCACCAAGAATAGATATCCTTGTCTTATTCCTGATCTTATGCAGAAACATTCATTCAGTCTTTCTCTATTAAGTATGCTAACACTGATATATGTACATATATCCTACTGTTATAATATACATGTATGATATTTATCAGGTTGAAGAAGTTCATTTCTATTCCTAGTCTATTCCTATTCTATATCTACATTTTTGCAAAACTGTAGTATCATATCACAACTAGATTATTGACATTGATGTATTCCACAGATCTTATCTGTATTTCCTTACTTTTACTTGTAGTCACTTGTGTTTATGTATTAATAAGTTCTGCACAGTTTTATCACCTGTGTAGTTTCATGTGTCCATGTGCTAGATTTAAGAGGAAAACCAAAAGAAAATTTGATCTTGTGGAAAAAGATCTTGATCTTGGGGAGAAAGAGCCTTCAAGAAGAAAGAAATGGTCAACTGTGTTACCAGGTGAAGTGAAGTGAAGTCATGGACTGTAGCCTGCCAGGCTCCTCTGTCCATGGAATTTTCCAGGCAGGAATACTGGAGTGGGTTGCCATTTCCTTCTCCAGGGGATCTTCCCAACCCAGGGATTGAACCCAGGTCTCCCACAATGTGGGCAGATGCTTTTACCATCTGAGCCACCAGGGAAGTCCCTGTGTTACCAAAGTAAAGTTAAATTAGTTTTAAAGAGATTTTTAATAACCTTGGTGCAACATTTTAGTGAAGTGGTAGAGTAGGAACCTCATTCATAGTGGGTTGAGAAATGACTAGTAGGTGAAGTAAGATAGCAGTGGAGACAGAATTTTGCCAGTGGAAGGGAGAGGGAGGTAAGTTAAATAGAAAAGAATATAGGGTCTGGGGTGGGTCAGTTTTAGCTAGAGAAGAGTTGAGCTTATCTTGATGGTAATAAGGAGTCAGTAGAAAGGGAGGGGTCGATAATGCTTCAAAGAGAAGGAATTCTTATTTATTTTTTGCTGCACTAGGTCTTCGTTGCTGCACACAGGCTTTCTCTAGTTGTGAGTGGGGGCTTCTCTCGTTGGGCTCTAGGCTCACGGGCTTTAGTAGTTGTGGCACACAGGCATGTGGAATCTTCCCCAACCAGGGATCAAACCCATGTCCCCTGCATTGGCAGGAGGATTCCTGACCACTGGGCCACCAGGGAAGTCTGAGAAGGAGTGGGTCCTGATGATGCCAGGCCGAGTGGTAGGCAGCACAGCAGAGGGGTAGACTTCAGGAGACAAGGAACGCTTTCCTCTGTGACAAAAGGAAAGGAAGTAAGGATCAAGCAGATAAAGTTAATTTCTAGATATGATGGTAAAAATTTGAGGGAGTTTGCTTCCAGTGGCTTATATTTTCTTTGCAGTGTAATGGAAGGTGTCATTTGTTAGGAGTGAAAAGGGGATGATAAGGTTGGAAGTTTTAGGAGAGTGGAAAAGGTTGAGATAGCCACTGTAGAGAGTGGGAGAGAGTGAGCTGGGTAGAAAAGCAGGGAGATTTCTAGGTCATAATGAGGGCCTAGCTGGGCCTATGGGACATAAATTTTTTTAATGATTATATATTTTCTGGTTATATATTTTTTCCTAGTAGAGTTCAGCAGAATAAGTGGAGATGTGGGAAAAGGAGATCATTATGTTGATCCAGGGATGGAGTTTTCCACATGACATTGAATTGATTAAGCATAGTTGTCTAATAGACTTTTAAATCAGACATGTCTCAGTTTTAATCCTATTTTGACTACTAGTGATTTAGGCAGATTACTTATGCTTCTCTAAGCTTCAGTTTCCTAATAATTAAGTCAACACCTAATCATATCAATTTCCTAATCATAATAATAAAGTCTGACACTGTTTCCACTGTTTCCCCATCTATTTCCCATGAAGTGATGGGACCGGATGCCATGATCTTCATTTTCTGAATGTTGAGCTTTAAGCCAACTTTTTCACTCTCCTTCACTTTCATCAAGAGGCTTTTTAGCTCCACCTCACTTTCTGCCATAAGGGTGGTGTCATCAGCATATCTGAGGTTATTGATATTTCTCCCGGCAATCTTGATCCAGCTTGTGTTTCTTCCAGTCCAGCGTTTCTCATGATGTACTCTGCATATAAGTTAAATAAGCAGGGAGACAATATACAGCCTTGACGTACTCCTTTTCCTATTTGGAACCAGTCTGTTGTTCCATGTGCAGTTCTAACTGTTCCTTCCTGACCTGCATACAGATTTCTCAAGAGGCAGGTTAGGTGGTCTGGTATTCCCATCTCTTTGAGAATTTTCCACAGTTTATTGTGATCCACACAGTCAAAGGCTTTGGCATAGTCAATAAAGCAGAAATAGATGTTTTTCTGGAACTCTCTTGCTTTTTCCATGATCTAGCGGATGTTGGCAATCTGATCTCTAACACCATAAAATGGTTGCATGTGTTTAAACAACTGTTTTGTCAATACTCAAGGAACTACAGTAGTGATTTTAAAAATTACATCCCTTTTGTGCTTATAATTGCAGTGCACAGAAGCTGCTGTCTGTGCTCAGTGAGACAACTGACCAGTGGTCATAGAGTGACCCCTGACCTCTGTCAACAACAGTCTATGCATGACTGCCTCTAAGTCAAAGTTCATAAGCTAGAGTGTCGTTGAGCAGCCCTCAGCCATCATAGGCAGATACAGGTGAATCCCAAAGTTAAATAGATATGCTCTCTTGTCTCATTTTCAAAAATATTGTAGTAGGAATGCACTTGGATAAAATATATTAGAGATTTAAAACCAGATCACTAAACTGATACTTACTGATAAATTGTGTACTGAGAATGCTGCATATAATTCTGTGTATCCTTTTGTCATTTTCAGAGAACATAGACTTGCATTCTGATGAAATACATTAATTCAATTAAATTAAGATTTATTTTAAGCAAACAATTTAAAAACTACCTCTAATAGAGCACCTCATCATTTATATTAATTCCTTCTCAACTATAAAGAATTCACAGGGGAAATTATTAAATGTAGAGCAAGACAATATTTTTTTAATTTGTAAAATTTAGATAATATAAATCAGTGATAAACTATATTAAAAAATCATATTGGAGTACTAATAAGCTTTCAAGCAATTACAATGATGTATTCTGTGAAAATTATAAAAACTACCTCTAATAGAGCACCTCATCATTTATATTAATTCCTTCTCAACTATAAAGAATTCACAGGGGAAATTATTAAATGTAGAGCAAGACAATATTTTTTTTAATTTGTAAAATTTAGATAATATAAAATCAATGATAAACTATATTAAAAAATCATATTGGAGTACTAATAAGCTTTCAAGCAATTACAATGATGTATTCTGTGAAAATTACGCTTAATTGTCAAAATTATTTGCCCTCATGGAACATATCTTATATGCAATAATAGTGCAACTATGGAATACAAAACAGAAAATGCAACCATAAAGTAAGAGTTGAAAGAAACTTACAATAATATCGTTAGGTTTTTGTTTTTGAGACATGTCAATTTTTCCTCAAGGCAGAGAATTTGGACAGGCATACATGCAGTCAAAGTTCAAACTGCCAAAGAAACAAGCCCAAGTTCTGTAACAACCATGTAAGAAAAGAGATATCAGAGTAGGAATGTAGAGGCAGTTTGAGGCTTCTTTTGAGGCTTACTAAAAATGGTGAGGAAAAATACAGCCTCCATACTCTCTGTGTATGTTATCTCCCTTCCACCTACTCTTCTCGATTTGTACGGGGGTGGATTTCAGATGTTCATATTAAGAAATCACCATTTTTTTTTTTGGACTAGTATGGGGCAGATTTTAGAAGATGTAAAGTTAAAGATTTTCTCTAAAGTAAAAATGGGAGGCAAAACTTACTTAAATCATGCCATTCTTACTTTTTTTTCTAAATTAACCTATTAGTAATTAGTAACGTATTCTAACTCATTGTTATCCATATACTAGCTTTTCTCTATAAAGAGAAAAGTCTATTATGGACATATGAACATATTCCTATTCAAATATGTAAATGTAGAACTAACATTTTTCATAACATCGTCTATAGTGTGTATTTGAATACTTTTTTTGGCAGTTTCATGCTGGTGATTTTTCTTTTTTTTTTAATGCAAGCCACTGATTTTTCAAGAAAAAAATTTAGACCAAAAGTTGTATATTAATATTGCACACAAACAATTTTATTAAAATACAGCCTGAGACATAACATTTGATTGTTCAGTCTCTAACTGCGAGAAAGTGATAAGGAGAGCCTTTTGAGATTGTGTGACTCATGTTACAGGTTTGTCTTATTCACACACATGAAGTCTGTAAAGCCCAAAATTAATCCCTGAGGCATGTTAATGTGCTTCTTTGACAACTCTCATTAACTATAACAAGGTATTTAAATTGCAGATATGCTGCTGGGTGAATATTCAAAAGGCACTTGACAGCTCTACACCAGAATACCACATGCTCCTTACAGAATGCTCCTTGTTTTATTTTGTGATTTATGGAAGATTGACTTAGTTTTATATTTTCATGGCATTAGAGAGAGGAAAAGAAGGAAAGAGGGAAGAGTAGGAAGTCACTCAGATGTCAAGAGTCAATCATATATCAGACACTTTTACCTTCTTCCCCTCAAAACTGTTACATGAACACAGATATTCGTGCCTCTTCATTTCACCTTTCCTCTTACTGCCTGAACTTGTCTCTTTTTTTTTTTTTTTTTGGCCCCACCTGAGTTTTCAAGAAGGAATTCTCTGATTTTCTAGTCTTTCCATGACATTATCGATTGAAATTAAGTTGCTAGATTTAAGCTTATCTTTCCTTATTTTACTTAAGTGAAGTGAAGTGAAGTCGCTCAGTTGTGTCCGACTCTTTGCGACCCCGTGGACTGTAACCTACCAGGCTCCTCCATCCATGGGATTCTCCAGGCAAGAATACTGGAGTGGGTTGCCATTTCCTTCTCCAGGGGATCTTCGTGACCCAGGGATTGAACCCAGGTCTCCTGCCTTGCAGGCAAACACTTTAACCTCTGAGCCACCAGGGAAAAATTGAGCATTAATTAAATAACTTGGCTTTAGTCTTAAAAAAAACTGGTATTGTTTTGCTTTACTCAGAAGGAAATGGTTTACACCCCTTGGGCCTTAGGATATTCTTGATAATCATTATAAGATGATTGGGGCTTCCTAGGTGGTGCCAGTGATAAAGAACCCACCCATCAATGCAGGAGACATAAGCGATGCAGGTTGGATCACTGGATTGGGAAGATCCTCTGCAGGAGGGCATGGAACCCCACTCCAGTATTCTTGCCTGGAGAATCCCATGGACAGAGAAGCCTGGTGGGCTACCATCCATAGAGTCAGAGGCAGACACTACAGAAGAGACTTAGCACATGTAAGGTGATTGATTTTTTTTTCCTGAAGCGGCAATAGTAAATGTTAGTAGTTGAGTGATTCCCCAAAGATTAAGGATGCCTGTTCTTCCATCCTATCACACACTCTGAACACAAATCTATCCCTCCCCACATTACTTGAACAGGAAGCCACAGCAGAATACCATGAAATAACCATGAATGTCAGAGTCTGATCAACTTGGTCTTAATCTCACTTCCACCCCTTCTTGGTCTGCATACTTTACCTGCTCACAGCCGCCGATTTCTCTCTCATAGTGAACAGAGCAATGTCTCTTCTCAAGGTTGACAGAAAAATTAAACTGCTAGTATGAACTTTAAATGAGTTGACATTGCACCAAAAAAGAACAGTCCTTAACATCTATCATTTGGTTATAATGTATTATGATTATGTCAATCTTTCCCAACTACATATTTTTAAAAATTTAGCTTTTTATTTTTTTCATGTAGGGACACGTGATATGGGGATAATGAAGGAAACTGAAAAAGGAAACTCAAGAGATTATACATAGATATTGAGTGACTATTCCATTCACACAAACTGTTACATTTATGGCTACGTGCAATTGAATACAGGTCTTTGCTGACCTGGTTCCCTTGACTAACTCATCACCCCCACCCTCTGCTTTCATCAGTCTGTGCCCAACACTTCAGTCATAACAATCCAAAGCTGCATTTCTATGCTACAAGAAAGGTCCCTTTTGTACATAAATCCAAATATTCCAAAAATTTCTTAAACCCTCCCATTTGGCATATGGACTCTGAAGCTTTCTAATCCATTATACTTATTTTTTCATATATTCAAATATTTGCAGTAAAATACACATAATATAAAACTTAAATTTGAGCCATTATTAAGTATATAATTCAGTGACATTGGTTGCAAGCACCATAATTATTTCCAAACTGTTTCTCCTCCCCAGACAGAGACACTAAGGCCATTTTGTTCATTTCTCCTTACCTTATCCCCTGGTAACATTTATTCTATGTTCTCTCTGTATGGGTCTCTGCATTCTCAACATTAATATTTTAATGTAAGTGGAATCACACAATGCTTGTCCTTTTGTGTCTAGCTTATTTCACCTAGCATGATGCCTTTGTGGTCCATGCATTTTGTAGCCTGTATGAGAACGTCATCACTTTTTTATGGCTGGATAATATTTCATTGCATGCATATACCATTGTGTAAGTTTTCCAGGCTGCTATAACAAAAGGGAACAAACTGGGTGGCTTAAACAATAGAAATTGTTGTATAAAATTTCTGGGGTTTGAAAGTCCATAATAAACAGTCAGCAGGTTGGTTCCTTCTAAAGAGTATGAGGAAAGATCCACTCCAGCCTCCCCTCCTTGGCTCCCTGATGGTCATCTCTCCTTCTGCCTGTTTATAGTGTCCCCTCCTCTGCATTGTCGTTGTTCAGTCACTAAGTTGTGTCTGACTTTTTGCGACCGCATGGACTGCAGTACACCAGGCTTCCCTGTCCTTCACTGTCTTCCGGAGTTTGCTCAAATTCATGTCCGTTGAGTCAGTGATGCCATCCAACCACCTCATCCTCTGCTGCCCCCTTCTCCTTTTTGCCTTCAATCCTTCCCAGCATCAGGGTCACTTCCTCTCTGCATGTCTATCTCCAAATTTCCCTTGGTGTCCTTGTATAAGGACACCATTCATACTGAATTAAGGGCTTGACCTACTCCAATAAGACCTCATCTTAACTAATTACTTCTGAAACAATCCTGTTTTTAAATAAGAACACATTTTGTGATATTGGGAGTTAGCAGTTCACACTGGAGCTATGGAGGGAAAAAAAAATTAAACCCCAAAACAACCACATTTTACTTTATCCTCTTATTTGATAGACACTTGGGATGTTTCCACTTTTGGGCTATTGTGAAAAATATCGTGACAAATATTGTTGGAGTTTCTATTTCTGATTCTTTTGGATATATACACCTAGGAATAGAAATTCTGGACCATATGGTAGTTTTATGTTTAGCTTTCTGAGGAACTTTGGAGTAACTTTATTGTGGATTTTGTGGAATTCTAAAGTGTAGAATTATGTTATTTACTAATAAGTAGTTTTATGTCTTCCTTTCAAACCTAAATGCCCTTTGCTTGTTTGTTTCTTTTTCTCATTTAAATGTTGACTAGAAATTACAGTACAATGCTGAATAGCAGAGATGAAAGCAAACACCCTTGTCTTTTTACTGGTCTTAGAGGGAAAGCCTTCAGTCTTTCACCAACCAGTGTGATCTTAGCTGAGACGTTTCATCAATGGCCTTATCATGTTGAAGAAATTCTTTTATTACTAGTTTTCTGAATTTTGGGGGTATCATGAAATGATGTTGGGTTTTGTCAAATGCTTTTTCTGTGTCAATTGAGATATATTTTTTTTCCCTTTGCTCTGTTAATATGGTATATTACATTGATTGATTTCTTTTTATATTTAATCACTCTTGCATTCCTGAGATAAATCTCTTTTGAGTATGGTCTGTAATTCTACTATAATTTTGTTGGATTCAGTTTTGCTGTATTTTACTGAAGATTTTTACATTAATGTTCGTAAAGGATATTGGTCTTTAATTCTCTTTCCTTGTGATAACTCTGTTGGGTTTTGGTTTCAGGATACTGCTGGACTCACAGAAAGAAGAAGTATTTTTGAATGAGTTTGAGAAGGGTTGATGTTAATTCTTTAAATATTTGATAGAAGCCATCACTGAAGCCATTTGGTTAGGGACTTTTCTTCCTTGGAAGTTTTTGTATTATTGATTCAATGTCTTTAACTTGTACAAATCTATTTAGATTTTTTTTTCTTATCTTCTTGAGTCAGATTAGGCTATTTTCAAAAATTTGTCCATGTCATTTACTCTGTCTCATTTGTTAGAGTACAGTTGTTCATAATACCCTCTTATAATACTTTTTTTTTAATTTCTGAAAGTTGAAAGTAATGTTCCCACTTTTATTTCTGATTTTAGTTATTTGCATCTTTTCTGTGTTCAGTTCAGTTCAGCCACTCAGTCGTGTCCGACTCTTTGCAACCACATGAATTGCAGCATGCCAGGCCTCCCTGTTCATCACCATCTTTCGGAGTTCACTCAGGCTCACGTCCATCAAGTCCGTGATGCCATCCAGCCATCTCATCTTCGGTCGTCCCCTTCTCCTCCTGCCCAGCTTATATCTTTCCTTTTCTCCTTTGCTTTTCACTCCTCTTCTTTTCACAGCTATTTGTAAGGCCTCTCCAGACAGCCATTTGCTTTTTTGCATTTATTTTCCTTGGGGATGGTCTTGATCCCTGTCTCCTGTACAATGTCACGAATCTCATTCCATATTGGATAGGTAATTACAGTATTTGCAAATGATGCATTAAACCACAGAAAGACAAGGAGGAACCTTACATGTATATTCTTATGAAAGAAGCCAGTTTAAAAAGTCTGTGTAAAATTTACTATGCAATTCCAATTATAAGGCATTTTGGAAAAGGCAGAATTATCGAGACAGTAAAAAGATCCATGATCGTCAAGTGTGTGGTGGGGGCAGATATCTCTCTTATCAGTGCAAGAGATTTTAAAGCAGTGAAACCATTCTGTATGATACTATAAGGCACAAAGTTGTCAAAACCCATAGAGTATACAACATGAAGAGTGAATCCTAATGTAATGGACTTTAATTAAAATTATTGTGTGAGGGTTTGTTCATCGACTGTTACACATGCCCCACACCACTGCAAGTTGCTAAATAATAACTGTGAAGCAAGAGAGGATGTTGTTAGTAACTTTGCACTGTGGACTTAATTTTTCCGTCAATCTAAAACTGCTCTGAGAAATTAAGTCTTTTTCAAAAAATGAAAAAAAAATTCCTTTTGAATCTGAAAAAAAAAAAAATCACAGAATCAATGTAGCTTGAGAGCTTAAGAAAAACATGCTTAATGAATGTTATAATTAGACACTTTGGTCCAGCTGCAAACAGAGCAACTTTCCAACTGGTTTTTAGAGAAGCCCAATTTTCTATTTATCTTTTTTTTTTCTTTCTTCATTTTGCTAGTGTTTAATCTGAAGTTGACAAAGGGAATAATTTGAAGTTGAAGCATTATCTACCCTTTGTATAAAAACAACAAAGATAATATCATTTTTAGTATTTTGGTATATTCACACTATTTTTTCAGTCTTTTGTATTTTGTGAGTAAAAGTGAGATTTTATTTTTGATGTTTTTATTAATCCATAATGCAAAATTTAATTTCAAAAAAAAAACAACATCCGCATTTGTACTGGCTTCAGCATATCTTCTAATGGCTTCAGCTCTCATAAAGGGTGATTATATCTTGAGCACAATGCATGCTGCTCACAGCCGGTTGTGGAACTTGGTTGAGCCGGCAGGGCCTTCCAGACCCCCCTTCTCAGGACAAGTATAAGCCCATGATGAGCCCCTAGTGTTTGGATCAGACTTTCTAGGACATTCCTTCCTTGGAATGCACCTACAGCCAGTCTAGCTATCTGCAAAGTGAATTCAGAAGACTCTTTTGCAACAGAACATGTGCTCGCGGGCACTTTCACATGCCAGTTCTTGAATCACTTGAGTGTTTTTATTCAAACGATGTGTATGTATGTGTGAGTCAATCAGTCATGTCCTACTCTTTGCAACCCCATGGACTGTAGCCCTCCAGGCTCCTCTATCCATGGGGATTCTCCAGGCAAGAATACTGGAGTGGGTTGCCATTCATTCTTCAGGGGATCATCCTGACCTAGGGATCAAACCCCAGTCTCCTGCATTGTAGGCAGATTCTTTACAGTCTGAGCCATGAAGGAAGCCCTTTATACAAAGACGTTGATACTAATGATCATGAAGCTGTGACTTGTGAGGATCTGGAAGAGGCAATTACTCTGCTAAATGCTTCGCCTATGTCACTATCTATCACTACTCCATGGGAAGGACATTTTGGAGTAAAAGTCTAACCATCATTATTTGGAGGCCCCAGGATGGGCAGTATTTTCAGATTAAGTAACAAGTGTAAGGTAAAATACCAGGGAGAGAATATGGAACCAGGCCTGTCTTACTCCAAAATGTAAACTCTTTAGCTGTCTGGCATCCTAAGAAAAGTGACTCCTGCCTAGAAGGAAAGTTTAATAGACTTACTTGAGGCTAGCGAACTCTGCTGTTCTGTTTACCTGATTTCTTTATGTGATACTAATAATTGTGTAGAAAGCAAACATGAATAGGAGTTCCAACTGCAACTGTGTTGAGCTGCAAATCTACATATCAATGTATATTTCAAATATTTAGTGCCAATTGCTTACAGTAACAATCTTTAAAAAATGACTGAATAAAATTTTATAAATAATTTTATGTATATATTTATTTATTTGGGGCTGTGCTGGATCTTTGTTGCTGCAGACAGGCTTTCTCTAGTTGCAGTGAGCAGAGGGCTACTTTTCTTTACCGCACACAGGTTTTTCATTGTCTTGCGCAGGAACACACGCTCTAGGTTGTGTGGCTGAGTAGTTGTGAGCCTGGGCTCAGTAGTTGTGGTACATGAGCTCACTAGTCACTCCACGGTATCGGGAATCTATCCTGACCAGGAGTCCAACCCATATTCCTACATTGGCAGGCGGATTCTTATCCACTGCACCACCAAAGAAGTCCTTCAGTTCAGTTCAGTTCAGTTGCTCAGTCGTGTCCAACTCTTTGCGACCCCATGAACTGCAGCACGCCAGGCCTCCCTGTCCATCACCAACTCTCGCCAACTCCCTGGGTTCACTCAAACTCATGTCGATCGAGTCGATGATGCCATCCAGCCATCTCATCCTCTGTCGTCCCCTTTCTCTTCCTGCCCCTAGTCACTCCCAGCATCAGAGTCTTTTCCAAAGAGTCAACTCTTCGCATGATGTGGCCAAAGTACTGGAGTTTCAGCTTTAGCATCATTCCTTCCAAAAAAATCCCAGAGCTGATCTTTACAATGGACTGATTGGACGTCCTTGCAGTCAAAGGGACTCTCAAGAGTCTTCTCCAACACCACAGTTCAAACGCATCAATTCTTTGGTACTCAGCCTTCTTCGCAGTCCAACTCTCACATCCATACATGACTACTGGAAAAATCATAGCCTTGACTACACAGACCTTTGTTGGCAAAGTAACGTCTCTGCTTTTGAATATGTTATCTAGGTTGATCATAACTTTTCTTCCAAGGAGTAAGCGTCTTTTAATTTCATGGCTGCAATCACCATCTGCAGTGAGTTTGGAGCCCCCAAAAATAAAGCCTGACACTGTTTCCACCTTACTGAATGTCATTTTGAATAATACANGAAAAATCATAGCCTTGACTACACAGACCTTTGTTGGCAAAGTAACGTCTCTGCTTTTGAATATGTTATCTAGGTTGATCATAACTTTTCTTCCAAGGAGTAAGCGTCTTTTAATTTCATGGCTGCAATCACCATCTGCAGTGAGTTTGGAGCCCCCAAAAATAAAGCCTGACACTGTTTCCACCTTACTGAATGTCATTTTGAATAATACATATCACCTGATTACCAGCATTGGACATCCAAAATGATGGAAGAGAATAAAGAGAGAATAAAGTTTCTATATGTGACAATTATGAATTCTATTACTCCCAGGTACAGCTTAAATATATGCAGTGAAAACATATTGTAATATGAAACCCATTTCCTGAAAATTTCAATGATGGATTCCTAAAGAGAAGAGGAACTAAAGAGCCTCTTGATGAAAGTGAAAGAAGAGAGTGAAAAAGCTGGCTTAAAACTCAACATTCAGAAAACTAAGATCATGGTATCTGGGCCCATCACTTCATGGAAAAAAGATGGGGGAGTAGTAACAAATTTTATTTGGGTAGGCTCCAAAATCAGTGCAAATGGTGACTGCAGCCATGAAATTAAAAGATATTTGCTCCTTGGAAGAAAGGCTATGACCAACCTAGTATAGCATATTAAAAAGCAGAGACATTACTTTGCCAACAAAGGTCCACCTAGTCAAAGCTATGGTTTTTCCAGTAGCCATGTATGGATGTGAAAGTTGGACTATAAAGAAACTGAGTGCCAAAGAATTGATGTTTTTGAACTGCGGTGTTGGAGGAGACTCTTGAGAGTCCCTTGGCTTGCAAGGAGATCCAACCAGTGCATCCTAAAGGAAATCAGTCCTGAATATTTATTGAGGACTGATGCTGAATCTGAAACTCCAACACTTTGGACACCTGATGCGAATAACTGACTGATTGGAAAAGACCCTGATCCTGGGAAAGACTGAAGGCAAGAGAAGAAGGGGACGACAGAGGATGAGACAATTGGGTGGCATCACTGACTCAACAAACATGAATTTGTGCAAGCTTCGGGAGCTGGTGATGGACAAGGAAGCCTGGCGTGCTGCAGTCCATGGGGTCGCAAAGATTTAGACATGACTGAGCGACTGAACTGAACTGAAAGTACCCCTTCAACATGCTAAAATGAATATGGAAATCTGGATGTACTGATATTATATCTCCTGACTAGAAAACAGATAAAAGTCATTCTATACTTGATCTTCTGTTTACAGAAAATTAGAGTCACAATGAATTAAACATTGGGCTATTTTGCATTTTATCTCATGTTTATCTCATATTAATAGCACAATATTTTCAATGTCAATTATTTTGAGAATTCCATTTAGTAGAAATAGCATATTTCATTTACTCATTTTTATATACAACATGGCGTAGAAATACAAATAAATATCCAATAGCTCACTCTAGAATTATGTACTATATTCCAGATAAATGTCATAAGCATTATTCTCAATGAGTGAATTGTTAAGATTGATATGAAGCATAGACTTTCCTTTGAAAATACATGGAGTGAAAATAAAATAGAAAATAGAGAAATTCTTTTCAAGGACAAGCAATGTGGTCATTGTATCCAGTAAGCAGGAGTATATAAGAAATAGCTCTAGCTTATCTATTGAGGTATCACTATGAAATAAGCCTTAAGTTGAATTGATCATGAAAAAATAACTTGCAGTAATCCTTCCCATTCTTACTCTGACGCTATTGTTGAATCTCGTTATTTTTTAAAGGGAAAGTCCAATTTCAGGAGGGCTTTGTGTCAGCCTTCTATAATGTCTGGTGTATTTATTCCCTAAAATTTCACATGCATCTATCAAGGGATTACTATGTGCCAGGTGGCTCAGTGGTAAAGAACCTGCCTGCCCAGTGCCAGAGACATAAAAGATGCGGGTGCAATCCCTGGGTCAGGAAGATTCCCTGGATGAGGGCATGGAAACCCATTCCAGTATTCTTGTCTGGAGAATCCCATGGACAGAGGAGCCTGGTGGGCTACAATCCATGGGGTTGCAAAGAGTTGGACACTCCTAAAATGACTTGGTACTTGGCTTATATGCCAGGTACTATTCAAGACATGGGGGTAAATTTCCTTTCTTAGAAAATGCTATTAAAGGTACCCAGTTGATAGAAAGATAAAGCAGTTATTGGATTAGCATTTGAACATTTTTTAATTTTACTCCAGACATTCTTTTGTTATTTAAAAAGTATATTATTGGTTATTGTTAGTAATTTATTCATAGCTCCTTAGTTTTTATTTACTGCTTTTTCTTCTGTCTAGGATCCCATCCAAGTTACCAGACTACATTTAGTTTTTATGTCATCTGAGGCTTCTGTTGCCTGTGACATTTCTTCAGACTGTTTTTGTGTCTGATGACTGACAGTTTTGAGGACAGTTTTAGCTGTACTGTGAGATGTCGATGTATTTGAATTTGTCTGATGTTTTCCTGAAACTGGGGGGATAGCCTGGGGTTACAGACTGAGATCCTGGAGTTTTAAAATTGAATATTCTTATCTCTATTGATGTATTTTTCAAATAACATGAATGACTTTTCCCTTAGCCCCTTAATGATGTAAGATACTTCAGTCAAGAGACTAGCTGATTTTGCGGTATCAAACAACAGTGCACCTTAGTAAGTTGAGCAGCAACAATTCCCCTCTCAGTGTACAATGTGTGTCATTGGTTGGCTAAGCCTTTCTTTTCCCCACTTATCCTATGTCTCTACCCTGGGGTTACACCATGCGGCATAGTTCTGGTACCCAAGGCAGAGGAAAAAGAGTTCAGGGGAAGGCTCCTAAATCTACTCCCTAGAAGCAACATGTATCACCTCTCAATTTTATTGGTTAGCAGAAACCACACAACCAGCCCTGACTATATGTGGCAGAGTAATACAATTATCAGTAGGAAGAAAAATGGGGTATTGTGAACAGTGATAAAAACTAACACATGGGTGTTTTATTTTTATAATTTAAGATGAAGACAGATACATAATCTGTCTCTTATACACATCTAGANAAGAGTTCAGGGGAAGGCTCCTAAATCTACTCCCTAGAAGCAACATGTATCACCTCTCAATTTTATTGGTTAGCAGAAACCACACAACCAGCCCTGACTATATGTGGCAGAGTAATACAATTATCAGTAGGAAGAAAAATGGGGTATTGTGAACAGTGATAAAAACTAACACATGGGTGTTTTATTTTTATAATTTAAGATGAAGACAGATACATAATTCTATAAAATATAATAAAAGGAATTTTGTGGAAAGCATGAAAGACATAGTATAAAATCAAAAATAATTTCAAATGAGAAAAAATAATAAAAATTATAATAAATTAAGTTAGACTATAGGAAAAATACTCAACAGATCTACAATACATATATTTAAGAAAGAAGAAAAATACACCAATAATTAAAAGAAAAAAGTGTTGAATAGATACACCAACAAATGTAAAGACTTAAAGAGATGATAGTATGAAACTTTCTAAACAATAAATTAGAAAATCTCAGTAGAATTGAAATTTGTTGAAAGGCAGAATTGACAAATTTATGGAGAATTCAAAATATGAAGAATTTGAAATGCAAATTCAATAATCATAGCAGCAATTGCGGTACCTCTTACACCCCTTGTGCAGCTCAGCCTGTGACTTTTCCAGAATAAAACTAATTTAACTTTCAATGAAAAAAACTTTGCATAGAAAAATAAAGTTAATCCGAGGCTGCTATAAAGAAGCAATTTTATCCTTTATTATGAAATAGAAGACTGCACACTACCTCAAGCAATGTTTATTACAAAGTTCTATGATGTTAAATAGGTACTTTTTCAAAGCAATCAAATGGCAAAGCCAATTTGTGTTGATATATCTCAATAAGCAAAGCAATTCAGTGTTCTTGAAATAAAATATATTTCATACTTATTTAATGAGATCCACATGTATTCAAGGGCACAAACGGTGTTTATGTTTCTGCTGGCTAGTTATCTGCCAGTTCCTGAAAGCATTGTTAAAACCAGCTTTAGTAAAAGCTGTGTATAACAAAGAACAACAAGAGAGAAGAAAGTATGTAATATAGGATGATATACATTAAAAAATACCAAGCACAAATCAATTGTAAGTGCAAGTTCTGGTGTCCCCAACTTCTAATAAGGCTTAATACTGTGTAGAACTGTATGTAAAATATATTTTTGCGTTTTCCTCAAAAATATCCACCTACAAGTCTAATTTTACCAGTCATTACAAGTTTTATATCATTCTTTCACTTGCATTATTTTTAATAATAAAGCAGATTTGATATGTAACATGAAGCCATTCATTAGACCACAATCGAAACCAATTTGAAATGGTATGCAACTTCTCCAAAACCTAAAACATAGAATTTCCATAGGACCCAGCAATTTCACTCCCTGGTTTATACCCCAAATAACAGAAAGTAGACTAAGAGTGGAGAAGGGCATGGTAACCCACTCCAGTATTCTTCCCTGAAGAACTCCATGGACAGAGGAGCCAGGCAGACTACAGTCCATGGGGTTGCAGAGTCAAACACAACTGCGTGACTAAGCACGCATGCAGAGACTAAAAGTGATACTTGGAAATCCACATTCACAGCTGCGTTATTCACAATAGCCAAATGGTGGGAGCAACCCAACTGTACATCAGTTGATGAATAGATACCCCAAATGTGATATATACACATAATGGGATATTACTCAGCCTTAAAAAGAAGGAAATTGTGACAAATGCTACAATGTGGATGAACCTTGATACTGTTACTGAAATAAGCCATTGACAAAGGGATAAATCCTGTACTATTCTTCTCTGTGGTTCTTAGATCAGCCAAAATCATAGAGAAGAAAAGAAATTGGTGATTACTGCAGACTTGGAAGGAGCAGGGAATAGGGAGTTAGTATTTAATGGTTGTAGAGTCTCAGCTGGAGAATATGAAAAGGTTCTGGAGATGGATAGTGGGAATAGTTGCATAAGACTTTAAATGTGTTTAAAGCCATAAAATTATACATTTCCAAATCATTAAAATGTTAAATATGCTATGCATAGATTGTTATGATTTACAACAGAACACAAAAGTACAGACAAAAGAAGAAATTAAAAGAAAACCAGGATGTTTATGGAAGTTACATCGTAGAAAAGATGAAAAGACATGAACCAAATTTACAGTTAGAATTTATTCCCAGGTAAATCACTGTATCAGTCCTTTGTAGATCATACTTGCTCACAATGTAGTAAAAGACAGTGGTATAGAGATCCCAAACATATACCAAAAAGTAAGTTATTTTGTGAGTGAGACTGGAAGTTTGACAGATTATCTAATGACAACATCACAAATGGATTTAACATGTTCACTATTTTAAACAGTTTAGAAAGAAGGGGCATAGTATTTTGAGGAATCTGAGATAGCTGGCATAAAAAAATGCCTCTGGCAAAGACAACTTGATCTGATCTTGAAGATGCCTTTGATAGGTTTAAATGTAAGATATGAGAGAAAAAAATCCACATATTTCTAAAATGTTATATAATTATATAAACTATGATACTTGAAAAATGCCTGTGTAACCAAGTGTTTCTTGGAAATCCTTCATAACATTTCTACTGACATTTTAATGTCTAGAACTTGATCATGTGGCCACACATAGTCACAGGAAAACTGAAAATGTGGTATTTTGCTTGAATCATTCTTTTTTTCTTTTTCCCCACACTAACCCTTGGGACAAACTTTGTTTTCCAGAGATTTTTTTTGTTTGTTTTAAATTGAGATTAAGTTCACACAGCATAATATAAACATTTAAAACTGTACAAGTCAAAGGTGTTTAGTGCATTCTCAATGAGGTGCTGGAACTCTGGATCTCCATGTAGTTTCAGAACATTTTCCTCATCTTATCTATTACCTAGTTTCCTCCTGACCCTCCTTCCCCAACTAATATCCATAAACTACTAATCTGCTTTCTGTATCTACAAACTTACCTCTCCTGGATATTTCATATAAGTAGAATCAATCAGTAAATGGGCTTTCATTATGGCTTCTCTCACTCAGCATAATGTTTTGGAGGTTCATCTATATATCAGGATTTCACTCTTTTATATGGATAAATAACACTAAATTGTGTGTATGTACTGCCTTTAGTTTATCCACTCATCTAGTGATGTATATGTGGACTGTTTCTACCATTTGGCTACTGCAAGCTGTTAGCATTTCATGTACAAGTATCTGAACATGTTTTCAGTTCTTCTGGGTTTATACCCAGGAGTGGAATCGCTGAGTCATATGGTAATTCTGTGTTTATCTGGTTCATTGATTCCCCAGTAGAACTGGAGTCCTATTACTAGCAATGAAGAGGAGAGCAGATATTATCTGGCAAGCAGCAGTGTCTGCCACACACAAGTGTCCACCTTTTTCCTGTTGGGACACTTCTCCAGTATTTCTACTCTGTTTCCTAGTAGAGGTGGAATCCGGTTCTTTTTCTTACTGATGGACTAAATCGTATACAGTTTTTGCACTCAGAACTCTATAGCATATTGCCTTCTGGCCTAGTTATTTATAGCACAGCGATTTGGTTCCAGACAACTGTATCATTCTAAAAAATTGCTGAAGCATGAGACACTACACAGCTGTGACTGTTTGATTACAAAAAAACATGGCAAGGAACAGATGCATTTCCCAATATCCTGCATTTACCATAGGCTAAAAGATGAATTTCAGTTGATTCATGATCTAAGTAAGTGCCCTTTTATTGAATATGAATAACAGGAAACCATTCAAAACTATATGGGCTATTAATTTTTTAAAAGATCAAGTTTTTAAAAATAAATTCTCATTCATAAAATTGTCTCAAGGTGTATACAGTATACAGGTTGTAAACAGTCACATGTACAAACAACAGGTCACATTATTCTTAGTGGGTGAGGTAGATGCAGATAGGCAACTAATTTTACTTACCAGATGGCCAATTAGCAAATTCATCTTAATTAATTAAACATGTAGTATCAGATATTTGGGCTCCAAAATCACTGCAGATGGTGCAGTCATGAAATTCAAAGACGCTTGCTCCTTGGAAGAAAAGCTATGACCAACCTAGATAGCACATTAAAAAGCAGAGACATTAATGGAAGAGAATAAAGAGAGAATAAAGTTTCTATATGTGACAATTATGAATTCTATTACTCCCAGGTACAGCTTAAATATATGCAGTGAAAACATATTGTAATATGAAACCCATTTCCTGAAAATTTCAATGATGGATTCCTAAAGAGAAGAGGAACTAAAGAGCCTCTTGATGAAAGTGAAAGAAGAGAGTGAAAAAGCTGGCTTAAAACTCAACATTCAGAAAACTAAGATCATGGTATCTGGGCCCATCACTTCATGGAAAAAAGATGGGGGAGTAGTAACAAATTTTATTTGGGTAGGCTCCAAAATCAGTGCAAATGGTGACTGCAGCCATGAAATTAAAAGATATTTGCTCCTTGGAAGAAAGGCTATGACCAACCTAGTATAGCATATTAAAAAGCAGAGACATTACTTTGCCAACAAAGGTCCACCTAGTCAAAGCTATGGTTTTTCCAGTAGCCATGTATGGATGTGAAAGTTGGACTATAAAGAAACTGAGTGCCAAAGAATTGATGTTTTTGAACTGCGGTGTTGGAGGAGACTCTTGAGAGTCCCTTGGCTTGCAAGGAGATCCAACCAGTGCATCCTAAAGGAAATCAGTCCTGAATATTTATTGAGGACTGATGCTGAATCTGAAACTCCAACACTTTGGACACCTGATGCGAATAACTGACTGATTGGAAAAGACCCTGATCCTGGGAAAGACTGAAGGCAAGAGAAGAAGGGGACGACAGAGGATGAGACAATTGGGTGGCATCACTGACTCAACAAACATGAATTTGTGCAAGCTTCGGGAGCTGGTGATGGACAAGGAAGCCTGGCGTGCTGCAGTCCATGGGGTCGCAAAGATTTAGACATGACTGAGCGACTGAACTGAACTGAAAGTACCCCTTCAACATGCTAAAATGAATATGGAAATCTGGATGTACTGATATTATATCTCCTGACTAGAAAACAGATAAAAGTCATTCTATACTTGATCTTCTGTTTACAGAAAATTAGAGTCACAATGAATTAAACATTGGGCTATTTTGCATTTTATCTCATGTTTATCTCATATTAATAGCACAATATTTTCAATGTCAATTATTTTGAGAATTCCATTTAGTAGAAATAGCATATTTCATTTACTCATTTTTATATACAACATGGCGTAGAAATACAAATAAATATCCAATAGCTCACTCTAGAATTATGTACTATATTCCAGATAAATGTCATAAGCATTATTCTCAATGAGTGAATTGTTAAGATTGATATGAAGCATAGACTTTCCTTTGAAAATACATGGAGTGAAAATAAAATAGAAAATAGAGAAATTCTTTTCAAGGACAAGCAATGTGGTCATTGTATCCAGTAAGCAGGAGTATATAAGAAATAGCTCTAGCTTATCTATTGAGGTATCACTATGAAATAAGCCTTAAGTTGAATTGATCATGAAAAAATAACTTGCAGTAATCCTTCCCATTCTTACTCTGACGCTATTGTTGAATCTCGTTATTTTTTAAAGGGAAAGTCCAATTTCAGGAGGGCTTTGTGTCAGCCTTCTATAATGTCTGGTGTATTTATTCCCTAAAATTTCACATGCATCTATCAAGGGATTACTATGTGCCAGGTGGCTCAGTGGTAAAGAACCTGCCTGCCCAGTGCCAGAGACATAAAAGATGCGGGTGCAATCCCTGGGTCAGGAAGATTCCCTGGATGAGGGCATGGAAACCCATTCCAGTATTCTTGTCTGGAGAATCCCATGGACAGAGGAGCCTGGTGGGCTACAATCCATGGGGTTGCAAAGAGTTGGACACTCCTAAAATGACTTGGTACTTGGCTTATATGCCAGGTACTATTCAAGACATGGGGGTAAATTTCCTTTCTTAGAAAATGCTATTAAAGGTACCCAGTTGATAGAAAGATAAAGCAGTTATTGGATTAGCATTTGAACATTTTTTAATTTTACTCCAGACATTCTTTTGTTATTTAAAAAGTATATTATTGGTTATTGTTAGTAATTTATTCATAGCTCCTTAGTTTTTATTTACTGCTTTTTCTTCTGTCTAGGATCCCATCCAAGTTACCAGACTACATTTAGTTTTTATGTCATCTGAGGCTTCTGTTGCCTGTGACATTTCTTCAGACTGTTTTTGTGTCTGATGACTGACAGTTTTGAGGACAGTTTTAGCTGTACTGTGAGATGTCGATGTATTTGAATTTGTCTGATGTTTTCCTGAAACTGGGGGGATAGCCTGGGGTTACAGACTGAGATCCTGGAGTTTTAAAATTGAATATTCTTATCTCTATTGATGTATTTTTCAAATAACATGAATGACTTTTCCCTTAGCCCCTTAATGATGTAAGATACTTCAGTCAAGAGACTAGCTGATTTTGCGGTATCAAACAACAGTGCACCTTAGTAAGTTGAGCAGCAACAATTCCCCTCTCAGTGTACAATGTGTGTCATTGGTTGGCTAAGCCTTTCTTTTCCCCACTTATCCTATGTCTCTACCCTGGGGTTACACCATGCGGCATAGTTCTGGTACCCAAGGCAGAGGAAAAAGAGTTCAGGGGAAGGCTCCTAAATCTACTCCCTAGAAGCAACATGTATCACCTCTCAATTTTATTGGTTAGCAGAAACCACACAACCAGCCCTGACTATATGTGGCAGAGTAATACAATTATCAGTAGGAAGAAAAATGGGGTATTGTGAACAGTGATAAAAACTAACACATGGGTGTTTTATTTTTATAATTTAAGATGAAGACAGATACATAATTCTATAAAATATAATAAAAGGAATTTTGTGGAAAGCATGAAAGACATAGTATAAAATCAAAAATAATTTCAAATGAGAAAAAATAATAAAAATTATAATAAATTAAGTTAGACTATAGGAAAAATACTCAACAGATCTACAATACATATATTTAAGAAAGAAGAAAAATACACCAATAATTAAAAGAAAAAAGTGTTGAATAGATACACCAACAAATGTAAAGACTTAAAGAGATGATAGTATGAAACTTTCTAAACAATAAATTAGAAAATCTCAGTAGAATTGAAATTTGTTGAAAGGCAGAATTGACAAATTTATGGAGAATTCAAAATATGAAGAATTTGAAATGCAAATTCAATAATCATAGCAGCAATTGCGGTACCTCTTACACCCCTTGTGCAGCTCAGCCTGTGACTTTTCCAGAATAAAACTAATTTAACTTTCAATGAAAAAAACTTTGCATAGAAAAATAAAGTTAATCCGAGGCTGCTATAAAGAAGCAATTTTATCCTTTATTATGAAATAGAAGACTGCACACTACCTCAAGCAATGTTTATTACAAAGTTCTATGATGTTAAATAGGTACTTTTTCAAAGCAATCAAATGGCAAAGCCAATTTGTGTTGATATATCTCAATAAGCAAAGCAATTCAGTGTTCTTGAAATAAAATATATTTCATACTTATTTAATGAGATCCACATGTATTCAAGGGCACAAACGGTGTTTATGTTTCTGCTGGCTAGTTATCTGCCAGTTCCTGAAAGCATTGTTAAAACCAGCTTTAGTAAAAGCTGTGTATAACAAAGAACAACAAGAGAGAAGAAAGTATGTAATATAGGATGATATACATTAAAAAATACCAAGCACAAATCAATTGTAAGTGCAAGTTCTGGTGTCCCCAACTTCTAATAAGGCTTAATACTGTGTAGAACTGTATGTAAAATATATTTTTGCGTTTTCCTCAAAAATATCCACCTACAAGTCTAATTTTACCAGTCATTACAAGTTTTATATCATTCTTTCACTTGCATTATTTTTAATAATAAAGCAGATTTGATATGTAACATGAAGCCATTCATTAGACCACAATCGAAACCAATTTGAAATGGTATGCAACTTCTCCAAAACCTAAAACATAGAATTTCCATAGGACCCAGCAATTTCACTCCCTGGTTTATACCCCAAATAACAGAAAGTAGACTAAGAGTGGAGAAGGGCATGGTAACCCACTCCAGTATTCTTCCCTGAAGAACTCCATGGACAGAGGAGCCAGGCAGACTACAGTCCATGGGGTTGCAGAGTCAAACACAACTGCGTGACTAAGCACGCATGCAGAGACTAAAAGTGATACTTGGAAATCCACATTCACAGCTGCGTTATTCACAATAGCCAAATGGTGGGAGCAACCCAACTGTACATCAGTTGATGAATAGATACCCCAAATGTGATATATACACATAATGGGATATTACTCAGCCTTAAAAAGAAGGAAATTGTGACAAATGCTACAATGTGGATGAACCTTGATACTGTTACTGAAATAAGCCATTGACAAAGGGATAAATCCTGTACTATTCTTCTCTGTGGTTCTTAGATCAGCCAAAATCATAGAGAAGAAAAGAAATTGGTGATTACTGCAGACTTGGAAGGAGCAGGGAATAGGGAGTTAGTATTTAATGGTTGTAGAGTCTCAGCTGGAGAATATGAAAAGGTTCTGGAGATGGATAGTGGGAATAGTTGCATAAGACTTTAAATGTGTTTAAAGCCATAAAATTATACATTTCCAAATCATTAAAATGTTAAATATGCTATGCATAGATTGTTATGATTTACAACAGAACACAAAAGTACAGACAAAAGAAGAAATTAAAAGAAAACCAGGATGTTTATGGAAGTTACATCGTAGAAAAGATGAAAAGACATGAACCAAATTTACAGTTAGAATTTATTCCCAGGTAAATCACTGTATCAGTCCTTTGTAGATCATACTTGCTCACAATGTAGTAAAAGACAGTGGTATAGAGATCCCAAACATATACCAAAAAGTAAGTTATTTTGTGAGTGAGACTGGAAGTTTGACAGATTATCTAATGACAACATCACAAATGGATTTAACATGTTCACTATTTTAAACAGTTTAGAAAGAAGGGGCATAGTATTTTGAGGAATCTGAGATAGCTGGCATAAAAAAATGCCTCTGGCAAAGACAACTTGATCTGATCTTGAAGATGCCTTTGATAGGTTTAAATGTAAGATATGAGAGAAAAAAATCCACATATTTCTAAAATGTTATATAATTATATAAACTATGATACTTGAAAAATGCCTGTGTAACCAAGTGTTTCTTGGAAATCCTTCATAACATTTCTACTGACATTTTAATGTCTAGAACTTGATCATGTGGCCACACATAGTCACAGGAAAACTGAAAATGTGGTATTTTGCTTGAATCATTCTTTTTTTCTTTTTCCCCACACTAACCCTTGGGACAAACTTTGTTTTCCAGAGATTTTTTTTGTTTGTTTTAAATTGAGATTAAGTTCACACAGCATAATATAAACATTTAAAACTGTACAAGTCAAAGGTGTTTAGTGCATTCTCAATGAGGTGCTGGAACTCTGGATCTCCATGTAGTTTCAGAACATTTTCCTCATCTTATCTATTACCTAGTTTCCTCCTGACCCTCCTTCCCCAACTAATATCCATAAACTACTAATCTGCTTTCTGTATCTACAAACTTACCTCTCCTGGATATTTCATATAAGTAGAATCAATCAGTAAATGGGCTTTCATTATGGCTTCTCTCACTCAGCATAATGTTTTGGAGGTTCATCTATATATCAGGATTTCACTCTTTTATATGGATAAATAACACTAAATTGTGTGTATGTACTGCCTTTAGTTTATCCACTCATCTAGTGATGTATATGTGGACTGTTTCTACCATTTGGCTACTGCAAGCTGTTAGCATTTCATGTACAAGTATCTGAACATGTTTTCAGTTCTTCTGGGTTTATACCCAGGAGTGGAATCGCTGAGTCATATGGTAATTCTGTGTTTATCTGGTTCATTGATTCCCCAGTAGAACTGGAGTCCTATTACTAGCAATGAAGAGGAGAGCAGATATTATCTGGCAAGCAGCAGTGTCTGCCACACACAAGTGTCCACCTTTTTCCTGTTGGGACACTTCTCCAGTATTTCTACTCTGTTTCCTAGTAGAGGTGGAATCCGGTTCTTTTTCTTACTGATGGACTAAATCGTATACAGTTTTTGCACTCAGAACTCTATAGCATATTGCCTTCTGGCCTAGTTATTTATAGCACAGCGATTTGGTTCCAGACAACTGTATCATTCTAAAAAATTGCTGAAGCATGAGACACTACACAGCTGTGACTGTTTGATTACAAAAAAACATGGCAAGGAACAGATGCATTTCCCAATATCCTGCATTTACCATAGGCTAAAAGATGAATTTCAGTTGATTCATGATCTAAGTAAGTGCCCTTTTATTGAATATGAATAACAGGAAACCATTCAAAACTATATGGGCTATTAATTTTTTAAAAGATCAAGTTTTTAAAAATAAATTCTCATTCATAAAATTGTCTCAAGGTGTATACAGTATACAGGTTGTAAACAGTCACATGTACAAACAACAGGTCACATTATTCTTAGTGGGTGAGGTAGATGCAGATAGGCAACTAATTTTACTTACCAGATGGCCAATTAGCAAATTCATCTTAATTAATTAAACATGTAGTATCAGATATTTGGGCTCCAAAATCACTGCAGATGGTGCAGTCATGAAATTCAAAGACGCTTGCTCCTTGGAAGAAAAGCTATGACCAACCTAGATAGCACATTAAAAAGCAGAGACATTACTTTGCCAATAAAGGTCCACCTAGTGAAAGCTATGGCAACCCACTCCAGTACTCTTGTCTGGAAAATCCCATGGATGGAGGAGCCTGGTAGGCTGCAGTCCATGTGATCACTAGGAGTCGGACACGACTGAGCGACCACTTTGACTTTTCACTTGCATGCATTGGAGAAGGAAATGGCAACCCACTCCAGTGTTCTTGCCTGGAGAATCCCAAGGACAGTGGAGCCTGGTGGACTGCCGTCTATGGAGTCACACAGTCGGACATGATTTAAGTGACTTAGCAGCAGCATCAGCAGTGAAAGCTATGGTTTTTCCAGTAGTCCTGTATAAATGTGAGAGCTGGACTATAAAGAAAGCTGAGCGCCAAAGAATTGATGCTTTTGAACTGTGGTGCTGGGGAAGACTCTAGAGAGTCCCTTTGACTGCAAGGAGATCCAACCAGTCCATCCTAAATGAAATCAGTCCTGAATATTCATTGGAAGCACTGATGCTGAAGCTGAAACTCCAAAGCTTTGGCCACCTGATGCAAAGAGCTGACTCATTCCCTGATGCTGGGAAAGATTGAAGACAGGAGGAGAAGGGGACAACAGAGGATGAGATGGTTGGACGGCATCACCGACTCGATGGACATGAGTTTGAGCAAGCTCCTGGAGTTTGTGATGGACAATGAAGACTGGCGTGCTGCAGTCCATGGGGTCACAAAGAGTCAGACACGACTGAGCAACTGAACTGAACTGATCAGAGATTACACGTTTTCAGAAAAACGTTGTTCTCCACATCCTCATGGGATGCTTTAAAATTGTGATCTATTAGCCCTTCTACATAAAACACAAATTCATAATCTGATTAAAATGATATTTGGATAATTCATGAGTCCTCTGAAACTGTAAAAACTGTGTGTGTGTGTGTGAATGTATGTATTTTTCCATTCAGAATACCCAAGCAGTCACTGCCCACATTTTCCCCACACTGAGACATTGGTTTAAAAGTTGTGTGGTATTAGGAAATGCATTTAATCTCACAGGAAATAGGAAAATATCCAAAGTTTATAAAGCAACAGATGAGGCTACTGTTCCAAAACATGTGTGCTTGGCCAAGAGTATAAGATAGATATAAAGCTCCTTTCCCTTTCCTTTTCCTTTCACACTGTTGTACATACTATTTTCAAATTTAAGATCAAGGTATGTCTCCTATCTCTTTGAAGACTTTAACAGTGATTCAACTTATCCATTTATGGACAGGGTTCAGTCCTCTTCTCTGGGATTCTTACAGTCCTCAGATCCACAAAATGCCACTTTCTTGGTGTACTCAGCAGAATGTAAGGCTGGTGGCGGTTGGAGATCTTTTGTCTCTGCTTTGCTGTTGTTATTTTTGTTTGTTGTTACTGTTGTCTGCTTTTGTTGTACCCTAAGAACCCAGCTGCCATTTCCCAGCTCCTATTAGAAGATGATAATATTGTCTTCTAGTTCAAATTAAAGCTTTAGTTTTTCAAGCCATGCTACCACTATTTTGAGTGACAGAATTTCTATTCATTCATTCCGTATCTTGCTCTACCAGGTTCATGTCAATATTTGCCTATAAACACTTTAATTAATTAAGTGCTCTTTACAAGGATACTGAAGTTAGTCCAAAAGCACAGCAGATGCTTCTATGTCTCTAGGAGATTCTGAAGGAATAGTAAAACTACAACCATCAGGGAAGGAAAAAATTAGAAAATCAGCTTTCGTGCTAAATTTTGTTTTGTTAAAAAGTGACTATTCATATCCAGCCTATCTAGAGGTTAAGAAACTATATTAATCCTGATAAATAAATGTTTAAAATGGGTGAAAATAATAAATAGAGTCAGTAAATTAAGGGAAAATATCATTTGTTTCAGAGTTTCTTACCTATTTAAACATTTCAATAACACAGAGCTCACACACACATGTACTCACACACACATTTTATTTTGGTAAATATGACTTCTGATTATGTTTCTTTCACTGGCTAGCTATGTGATTTTTGACACGCTGTTAGATTGATGGACTTATCAATCCTCTTCTTTCTAAAATAGGATTAAACATCCCTGTTTTCCCAGATTGTTGGAAGGAATACATACAACACACTTAGGCAAAGTTACTGTTCACCCAGTAAACATTTTCAAGGAAAACTGGCCCACATTCTGTGTCATTACCTGTCGATTCAGTAACTTGAGTCAATATTTTATATCTGAACCTACTTTGGGTTATCCTCCTGACATATTCCCTACAAATTATCCATTGAATTGATTGGTGCACATTTGTTAGTGGTTTTGTTGTTAAGTAAAGTGTTTTTTAATCATTCTGGATGCAACAGTTTCTGTGTTTCTTCTGTAAAAGTTTTCTCTACACTTTGATTCACAGGCATCATAGGCTCCATCAAAGTGCATCACATAGATAAATACAGATTTAACGACTCTTAATTTCACTGGAACCCATGTCCTGAGCCTTCTGCTTCAAATATAGGAGATTTCAATTGATAAACAAGTTTATTCCCTAGGCACCTGATGATATAGCTCTCAACTTTTCAGGGGATACCAAATTAATTTTATTTTTTTTCTTTCACATCAACTATGTCTTGTCCTCCTTTTTTGTGCTCACTTCCCATTTTTCCACGTGTCACGGAGATTTACCTAAAGCCTCTGTTTCAACCAAGGGGTACAACTTGTGTAACTGTCACCAATATGGTCCTTGCCAATGCTTCCTTCCTGGTCCCTTCCCAGCCATAAAGAGTAGATTTAGATTATTAGATTATTAAATGTTTAGATCATGACCTCCTCCACCGGGTAGGAAAGAAAGTGTAACTGTAATCATCCATAGAGAGTTGAGGAATGAACACTGCTTCAGATTGTACGAAGAATTTGGGCAGTTATTTTTAAAGGTATTGCCATTGTATAATATTAAACACCAGTCCCTTCTCTGGAACTTATTAATGCAACCAGGTCCCTGAACAACTATAAAATCAGTCAGAGAAAATGAAATATTTGTAGAAGTAGAGAAATTTATGTGAGTTTCACAATAACCCCTACCCTTCCTTCCTTACTTCCCCCACAATATTTCAATAATAGATGCAGTCACAACATTCCTTTACCTCTATGCTTACTGTTTCAACATGCATCCCTGCAGTCATTCAGTCACCCCTTTAGACACATTGTCTCTCAATTTTGTAAGTATATATTTTTAGTAACTCTTCCCAACTTTCAAACAATCCACTACTTGATATACAATAAGATATGCGATTCTTTATATATGACGTTTTTTAGCCAACATTATCCTGCACCTGCAGGAAAATAGACTTCTTAGCTGATGAGAGTTAAACAGGAATTCTAAAATAAAATATTTTCTGAATTAATCATGTAGTAGGTTTAGAGACATCTGCTTCTGTCTCTGGGGATGCAAATTAGGTCCAGAATGAGTCTTGATTCCAGTGAAAACTCATGGATATGCACTCAGAGCTGTGGGTAACAGACCTATGTAATCCACTTGTCCACACTATGGATGAGTCCCGATTTTTATGGGCTGACTCATGATGGATTTTAGTGTCTGACATTTCTGTCGAGAAGCATAACAATTTTAGTCAATTTTCTAGTTTTTGAGGGACACAGTAGGAAATGATCTTTTTCTGCCCGTGTATGTTGCTTCCCTTTTTCTGTTAGTGCTCATTTTACGTCCTCGGAATGCTGATTTCAAAGAGCTGATGAGGACACTACTTGTTGCAACCAGACCTTTCCATATTCAGAAGGAGAATTTCCTCCCCATATGCACCACTTAAAGTTTCCTCTATGTTCATAACAATTTCCACATCATAGCATTTTCTACAAACATGTCTTTTAGCCTTTAACCATTCAGAGTTCGTTTTTCAGACCATATGACCAATCCAATGCCTACTGAAAAATAATTGGCATAGATCAATGCTTTAGTATTTCTGTGTGCGCGTGCGCCTAGGCGCGCAGGCGCAGTCACGTCTCTTGTGACTCCATGGACTGTAGCCCGCTAAGCTCCTCTGTCCATGGAATTCTCCAGGTGAAAATAGTCGTGTGGGTTGCCATTTCCTCCTCCGTCTGAGCTTCCTGACCCAAGGATCCAAACTTTGTGTCTTGCTTCTGCTGCATTGGCAAGCGGATTGTTTACCCCTGCACCACCAGGGAAACCCCATTCCTATATATAAATTGTTCCTATATTTTGTGTCCTCAGATATTTCAAGAACACTATTATTAATTCTACCCATCAAGGAAATTTATCTTTTCTTTTTCTAATTGAAAAGGTGAGGTGAGGACCACTGACATTTCTAATAACACCATCTACACATTGTCATTGTAAGAAACCAAAGAGATCAACTGAGCGTGGAGCTCCAGTATGGAGCTGCTGCTGTTCAGAGCTTGTACTACTGTCAGAATTTCTGCAACAAAATGCCACAGTGAGTGGCTTAAAATGACATAAACGAATCGTTGCATAGTTTTGGAGGCTAGAATTCTGAAGCCAAGGTTCCCTCAGATCCACCCCCTCTCTGAAACCTTGCTCTCCTCTTCCTGGCTTCTGGTGGTTTCCCAGCAATGACCATCACCCGCAGACGCAAAATCCTTTCCCTGCCTCTGCTGTCACCGTTTTTTCTCTTCTTTGTCTCTGTTTTCCCATGACCTATCTTATAAGGAAACTAGTCATATTGGATTGAGGCTTGGCTAACTTCAATATGACCACATCTTAATTAATAACATCTGCAAGGATTCCATTTCCAGGTGAGGTTGCTGGGGGTTAGCACTTTAATACTATAGACCTTTTTTGGGGAATGAAGGGGCACAGTTCAGCCTATAAGAGAGCCCTATTAACTCCATTCAGATTCAGCATACTTTATGTAATTGCTTGAATAAAGGTAGAAGAAGCCATAATTTGGGATAACATTCTTCAGAAATAAAGGAACCTGGGACTTCCCTGGCAGTCCAGTGGTTAGGACTTAACCTTCCGATGCAGGGGGTGCAAGTTCTATCCCTAGGTGGGGAGCTAAGATCCCACATGCCCCATGGTCAAACGATGAAAAACATAAACAGAAGCAATATTGTAACAAAATTCAGTAAAGACTTAAAAAAAAAATAAAGGAACCCAATCATGTCTGTACCTCATTTTAACATTGTCTTGCTGGCAGGAACAACAATTTATTTTTGTTTGAGAAATATTCCCAATAGTGGTTCATGTCTGGGTTCTTCCTATGAATTTTACCATCTCTGTCACGCCTTGTATTTTGGCAAAGTGAAGCAACCATACCCAGATAGTCATATGCGTTTCCACGTTTGTAATTCAACTTGATTTTATGTTGAGATACCATTATTATGTGTGCCCTGGAAGCTCAAAATGGTAAAGAATCTGCCTGCAATATGGGAGACCGGGGTTCAATCCCTGGGTCAGGAAGATCCTACGGAAGGAAATGGCAAGCCACTCCAATATTCCTGCCTGGGAAATCCCATGGACAGAGGAACCTGGTGGCCAACAGTCCGTGGGGTTGCAAAGAGTTGGACAGGACTGAGTGACTTAATACACACATCATTATTATATCATGAAAATAATCCTGGTGCTTTCATTTTACCAAGTTGTGACCGTAAGCCAAAGAAGACAAATATCTCCATGGGGGCACAGTAAACCGTGTAGTCTTGGCCGTATCACACGAATGCAGATTTTCTTTGACTCTCTTCAGAAGTAGGAGTCAAAACACAGCATTAGCCAAATGGATCTCAACAGCACATCAGTGTTCTTCAATTTGTGACAAAGCCTGATTGCTACACCATTTCTGTATAGTTGACCTCTTTGGAAGCATCACTGTTGTTTAGTCATCTATAGCCCACTGTTATGCTCCAAGATCTGTCAGCTGTTTTATAGGCTATAATGGGCTGGTAAGTAAAACAATCAGGTAGACCTGCTGTAGGGGCTTCCCCTGTGGCTCAGAGGTAAAGAATTCGCCTACAATGCAGGAGCCACAGGAGAAGTGGGTTCAATCCCTGGGTGGAGAAGATCCCCTGGAGGAGGGAATGGCAACTCACTCCAGTATTCTTGCTGGAGAATCCCATGGACAGGGAAGCCTGGTGGGCTACAGTCCATGGGGTCACAAAGAATCAGACATAACTGAAGTGATTTAGCATGCACATACTTGCATCTTGAATAAGAGCAGAAAACCCCTTAACCTTGCCATCCCATCCCAGGTAACAATTATTGCTTCATATTGCCTAACCAAATGCTTCTTGGTCATTGTAAAGGATTCCATCTGAAATATGCATCTAAAGGCACGTGAGCAGAGGCTTCCCCGTTGATCTAGTGGTCAGGACTTCACCTTCAAATGCAGAAGGTAGGGGTTCAATTCCTGATCTGATAGCTAAGATCCCACATGGCTGGTGGCTAAAACACCAAAGATCAAGGAGAAATAACATTGTAACAAATTCAATGAAGACCATTTGAAAAGGAATATGAGCAGCAGAATTGGAGGACAATGCTTTTTCCAATGACTAATATGAGGGAAAGAAAGAAAGATAGTGCTAAGTCATGTCCGACTCTTGTGATCCCATGGACTGTAGCCCGCCAGGCTCCTCTGTCCATGGGATTCTCCAGGCAGGAATACTGGAGTGGGAAGCCATTTCCTTCTCCAGGGGATCTTCTTGACCCAAGAATTGAAACCAGGTTTCCCGCATTGCAGGTGGATGCTTTACTGACTGAGCTTCACGGGAAGCCCAGTATGAGGGAAAAGACCCCTGAACAGATATTACATGCT
This sequence comes from Oreotragus oreotragus, assembly GCA_006410675.1. Taxonomy (NCBI): domain Eukaryota; kingdom Metazoa; phylum Chordata; class Mammalia; order Artiodactyla; family Bovidae; genus Oreotragus; species Oreotragus oreotragus. The sequence goes on from SJYX01001544.1 coordinate 63,993, forward strand.
TTCAATGAGAAGCTCAGGGCAAGGTATTCAAAAAACCATGCATAATTTTCTTTTAACAAGTCTGACTTTAGGGCATATTTCCTCTTTCAAGACTTCTGAAGTCAAATCATCATAACCCTCAAATTTCATCACATTTCTCTTCAAACTCCATCATAGATTTATAGAATGAGATTGTGCTCTGATGTCCAATAATGTCAATAAAGATTCTCTATGCACCTATGCCACATTTCACATGAATGTGAATGGCCTGGGGTCCTTACCCAGTGTCATACTTGGTAGTGTTGATAGTAATACTGGTAGAAATGCTGGTAGTATTTCTCATACTAAGAGAAATCTTAGCCACCCCATTACTCAAAATGGTTGTCGTTGTTCACTCACTAAGTCAGGTAAGATTCTTTGCAACTCCATGAACTGTAGTACTTCAGGCTTCTCTGTCCTTTGCTGTCTGGTAGAGTTTACTCTAATGCATGTCCACTGAATCAGTGATGCTATCTAACTATCTCATCCTCTGTCGTCCCCTTCTCCTCCTGCCTTCAATCTTAAAGCCATTTCCTTCTCCAGGGGATCTTCTTGACCCAAGAATTGAAACCAGGTTTCCCGCATTGCAGGTGGATGCTTTACTGACTGAGCTTCACGGGAAGCCCAGTATGAGGGAAAAGACCCCTGAACAGATATTACATGCTTTCAATGAGAAGCTCAGGGCAAGGTATTCAAAAAACCATGCATAATTTTCTTTTAACAAGTCTGACTTTAGGGCATATTTCCTCTTTCAAGACTTCTGAAGTCAAATCATCATAACCCTCAAATTTCATCACATTTCTCTTCAAACTCCATCATAGATTTATAGAATGAGATTGTGCTCTGATGTCCAATAATGTCAATAAAGATTCTCTATGCACCTATGCCACATTTCACATGAATGTGAATGGCCTGGGGTCCTTACCCAGTGTCATACTTGGTAGTGTTGATAGTAATACTGGTAGAAATGCTGGTAGTATTTCTCATACTAAGAGAAATCTTAGCCACCCCATTACTCAAAATGGTTGTCGTTGTTCACTCACTAAGTCAGGTAAGATTCTTTGCAACTCCATGAACTGTAGTACTTCAGGCTTCTCTGTCCTTTGCTGTCTGGTAGAGTTTACTCTAATGCATGTCCACTGAATCAGTGATGCTATCTAACTATCTCATCCTCTGTCGTCCCCTTCTCCTCCTGCCTTCAATCTTTCTCAGCATAAGGTCTTCCTATGAGTTGGCTCTTCACATCAGGTGCCCAAAGAATTGGAGTTTCAGCTTCAACATCAGTCTTTCCAATGAACATTCAAGGTTGCTTTCCTTTAATATTGACTGGTTTGATCTCCTTGCTGTCCAAGGGAGTCTTAAGAGTCTTCTCCAACAACACAGTTCAAAAGCTCACTTCTTCCATGCCCAGCCTTCTTTATGGTCCAGCTCTCACATCTATACATGACTACTGGAAAAACCGTAGCTTTGACTATCACTTTGTCAGCAAAGTGATGTCTTTGCTTTTTAATACACTGTCTAGGTTTGTCATAGCTTTTCTTCCAAGGAGCAAGCATTCTTTAATGTCATGGTTACAGTCACCACATACTGTAATTTTGGAGCCCAATAAAATAAAATCTTTCAGTCTTTCCACTTTTTCCCCATCTACTTGTCATAAAGTGATGGGACTGGATTCCATGATCTTAGTTTTTTGAATGTTTTAAACCAGCTTTTTTTTTTTTCACTCTCCTCTTTTATCCTCACAAGAGGCTGTTTGCTTCGTCACTTTCTGCCATTAGAGTGGTATCATCTGCATTTCTGATGATATTATTGATATTTCTCCTGGCAATAGCAATTTCAGATTGCGGGTCTTCCAGCCGGCATTTTGCATGATGTACTCTGCACGTATGGCAACCCACTCCAGTATTCTTGCTTGGAAAATTCCATGGATAGAGGAGCCTGCTGGGCTACAATCCATGGGGTCTCTAAGAATCGGAAACAACTGAGTGACTAACACACTCTGCATATCAATTAAATAAGCAGGGTGACAATACACAGCTTTATTAAATTTAAATTTATTTATTTTAATTGGAGGCTAATTACTTTACAATATTGTATTGGTTTTGCCATACATCAACATGAATCTGCCAAGGGTGTACACGTGTTCCCCATCCTGAACTCCCCTCCCACCTCCTTCCCCATACCATCCCTCTGGTTCATCCCAGTGCACCAGCCCCAAGCATCCTGTATAGCTTTCATGTACTCCTTTCCCAATTTGGAACCAGTCATTGTTCCTTGTCAGTTTCTAACTGTTGCTTCTTGTCTTGCATACAGGTTTCTCAGGGAACAGGTAAGGTTGTCTGTTATTTCCGTCTCCTTTAGAATTTTCTGCAATTTGTTGTGATCCACAAAGTCAAAGGCTTTAGCATAGTCAATGAAACAGAAGCAAATAAATAATTTTTTTGGAATTCCTCTGCTTTTTCTATGATCCAACGGATTTTGGCAATTTGATCTCTGGTTCCTCTGACTTTTCTAAATCCAGCTTGTACATTTGGAAATTCTCAGTTCATACTGAAACCTAGATTAAAGGATTTTGAGCATTACCTTACTAGCATGTGAAATTAACACAACTGTACCATAGTTTGAACATTGCTTGGCATTGCCTTCCCTTGGAATTGGAATGAAACCTGATCTTTTCCAGTCCTGTGGCCATTGCTGAGCTTTCCAAATTTGCTGCCATATTCAGTGCAGCACTTTAACATCATCATCTTTTAGGATTTGAAATAGCTCAGCTGGAATTCAGTCACCTCCACTAGCTTTGTTCGCAGTGATGCTTCCTAAGACCCACTTGACTTCACACCGCAGGATGGCTGGCTTTAAGTAAGTGACCATACCGTCATGTTTATCTGGGTCATTAAGACCTGTTTTGAATGGAAATTTTGCATGGAATGGCACTTAACAACTCAAAAAATGTTTGCCATCACTCTGCAGATCTTGCCGTATATCTCTGGGGAGCAAAGTGAGCCCCATTTGAGAATCACTGATACAACCAATCCAAACTGACTAATATTGCTTATGTTTTGAGCATATTTATGTATTTTGGAAAGCAGTTTTCTTTCTTCCTATGCTTTATTCTAACTCTTTCTTGAATACAGATTGAAAAATTAGGGATAAGATTGAAGGATTCATCCATCACACTCATGGTGATGAATGTAGTTTCCTACTGAGAATCCTGTGTTAACTGGAACTTCCCCCTCCTTGAGGTTGTGAGCAGAGCTCATGAGATTTGCCTTACTTAATAACGTGAACAATTCATTGTAACCGGAATCTTCTGGGAGCTGTTTGTATCTGTCCACAAAATGAGTCAATTCCTTGACAAAATAACCCTCCTCTCAAGAGTCACCTGTTCAGAATCTCTAATCTCTGTAGGATTCTGTATAATGAGGGGTGGAATCGGTCACATTTATCACACCCTCATACTTTTGCAATCTCCCATCACAATATTTTAATTCAGAACAAGGATCATAATTTATCCTCAACTAGACATATCCTAGTACTTTGGATAACTGGCTCCATTCTGACTTTCACTAATATAGTTAAAGGCAGCCAAGAAGCCCATCTAATTGGTGATTTGCCCTTGGTTTGTAGCTTGTTTATACATTTTGCTATTTTTCCCAATACTGAATTTATTATTTCTACTTTGCATTTCCATAATTGACCATAATGGTTGGGCAGCCTCAAATCAGGGATGACTCAGGGGCCAACCTGGCATTAAAGATGATTCATTCTCCTTTTTCTTTTTTCACTTCCTCTCAAACAAAGCCTTGGCCATATTTAAATTAAATCTGGAGTTGTTTCAATAATCCTGCCAACTACTCTAGTTGCAACAATTATTCCTGTGCACTCACACAGGCTCCAATAAAGGCGAAAGATTCAACATAGCAGAAGAATGAGAGCACTGGCCAACAGGAAGACAGTCAGAAAAATTCAAGCGAATTTTGAATTTCTCTTGTACTCACAATGAACACGACTTGCCTCTGTTTGTAAACCTTTGATATATGCATGAAATATATGTCTCAGGAAAACTCCAGTCCCATCTGAGAGCCTCTTATACCCTTCAGAGGCTGAAGATTTACATGGAAGCTGACTGTGTTCCCTGAGTTCCCCACTGTGATCAGAAATTTAATAAATCTCACTCTTGGAGAAGCAGACAGTGTCTTGGAAAACATGAAGAAATATTGATGATGTACACATCCTAGCAGGAGATGTCACACAGCTCCTCTTACACAGTAACTAAGAAATTTCAGAGAGCTGATGATTCTACCTATTTGTCTTCCTGAAGCATAGAATCTCATGGACAGAGTTTCTCAACTACCTTTTCCTAAGTAACTGCTCTGGCCTAGATATCATGCCAGACACCAGTGCCTCATACAGGAATAGAATGATTTTCCTCTTTGTTACATGAATATATAGGATATGTATAGACTCATACGGGCTTCCTTGGTGGCTGAGTGGTAAAGAATCCCCCTGGCAATGAAGAAAGCATAGATTTGATCCTTGGGTCAGGAAGATCCCCTGGAGAAGGAAGTGGCAACCCACTCTAGTATTCTTGCCTGACAAATCTCATAGACAGAAGGGCCTGGCAGGCTACAGTCCATGGGGTCATTAAAAAATTGGACATGATTTAGCTACTAAACAACAATAGATATGTAAATCAATTGTATGAGATATTCTAAAATGAGAATAAAAATAAAAAGGAAAAATACTGAAAAAAGAAAGCTGCTTGAGGTTGGATCTCTCATCAGAGTTATGAATAGGTGCTATATCTTCTTCATGGGAAATAGATGGGGAAACAGTGGAAACAGTGTCAGACTTTATTTGGGGGGGCTCAAAAATCACTGCAGATGGTGACTACAGCCATGAAAGTAAAAGATGCTTACTCCTTGGAAGAAAATTTATGACCAATCTAGACAGCATATTCAAAAGCAGAGATATTACTTTGCCAACAAAGGTCCATCTAGTCAAGGCTATGGTTTCTCCAGTGGTCATGTATGGATGTGAGAGTTGGACTGTGAAGAAGGCTGAGTGCCGAAGAATTGATGCTTTTGAAGTGTGGTATTGGAGAAGACTCTTGAGAGTCCCTTGGACTGCAAGGAGATCCAACCAGTCCATCCTAAAGATCAGCCCTGGGTGTTCTTTGGAAGGAATGATGCTAAAGCTGAAACTCCAGTACTTTGGCCACCTCATGCAAAGAGTTGACTCATTGGAAAAGACTCTGATGTGGGGAGGATTAGGGGCAAGAGGAAAAAGGGATGACAGAGGATGAGATGGCTGGATGGCATCACCGACTCGATGAACGTAAGTTTGAGTGAATTGCGGGAGATGGTGATGGACAGGGAGGCCTGGCGTGCTGCGATTCACAGGGTCGCAAAGAATCAGACACGACTGAGTGACTGAACTGAACTGAACTACCACATTAATGAAAAGTGATTTATTAGCAAGAAGCATTTTACATTTGTATTCATAAGATGCAACTGCATATATTTAGCTTCTTTAGGATTTAGAAATCTGAAGATCTTGGTGGACTTTGGGGATGTCAGTTCTAGCTAGTTTAGAATTCTATGTATATTTAGCACTTTCATTTTTCAAACAATTTCTAACTTCAATGGTAAATATTCTTCAAAAGCTGAATGCAATTCAGTCCAAGTTGGCTTAGAATGTGTGTCTTACCTGTTAAACTCATAAATAAGTCCTTATCCTGAGTTGTACATTAAATATTGGATTTTATAACTTTGTTCTACATTGATATATATTATTTTTACCCTAAATATCACATTTTAATGCTTCCTTTTTTAAAAAAATAAGGAGTTGGGACATATCATTGCGATTCCAAAGAATTTTCTACCATGATTTATCAACTTACCTCATATTATAACCTCCTCCTAAGTCACATCAGTCGTGTCCGACTCTGTGTCACCCCATAGACAGTGGCCCACCAGGCTCCAGTCCCTGGGATTTTCCAGACAAGCATACTGGAGTGGGTTGCCATTTCCTGCTCCAATGCAGGAAAGTGAAAAGTGAAAGTGAAGTTGCTCAGTTGAAAAAAAAAAAAAAAACACATAAACGCATAGTGCCTGGTATGTATTGGTTGTTAATTAAATCAACTTGATACAATAGAATCAGAATGTCAAAGATTTGGAGCCCATACAGAATATTTCAAACAGTATTTAAAATTTTACATGGCCAAGAAATAATTTAAAACTGATTTAAACAGGGGCTCTGTATCAACCTAGAGGAGTGGGATGGGAGGGAGCTGGGAGGGAGTTTCAAAAGGGAGGGGATTACATGTATACCTATGGCAGATTCATGTTGAGGTTTGATAGAAAACAGCAAAATTCTGCAAAGCCATTATCCTTCAATAAACAATAAATTAATTTAAAAAATGATTTTGTGTCTACACAACCAGGTACCTGTATTCAGATAATGACAAACAGAAACTTTTTAATGAGTTTAGTAACCACGATAAGATAGGTAATTTTAGTTAGGTCTCTTTTTGCTCCCTTTATTCCTCAAAGGCAAAATCTCCTACCCTTCAATCACAGTATTTATGGCTTCCTAATGCTCTCTGCCTGGCAAGAAGACATCTGATTTTGGCAAATTAAGTAGTAAATTAAGCTTATTTTATAATTTATTAACTTTCTGAGAAATTTGCAGATTATGGATTTTATCTCTAATTAGGGAGTGATATGGGCTTCCTTGATAGCTCTGTTGGTAAGGAATCTGCCTATGATGCAGGGAACCCCAGTTCGATTCCTGGGTCGGGAAGATCCTCTGGAGAAGGGATAGGCTACCCACTCTAGTATTCTTGGACTTCCCTTGTGGCTCAGCTGGTAAAGAATCTGCCTGCAATGTGGGAGACCTGGGTTCGATCCCTGGGTTGGGAAGATCTCACACACAGTCAATTGACATTTCAAGCCAGGTACAAGTAGTGCAGACAGCTTTAAGAAAAGGTCCTGTTATTATCCTGTGTCTGAAGCAGACATTCTATAAGGACCAAGAGTGAAGGAGGGTGAATAGTAAGAGAGCAGGATGTGAGGACTGAGTTCTATCCATTTATTGCGTGTGTGCTGTGCTAAGTCACTTCAGTCGTGTCTGACTCTTGAGACCCTGTGGACTGTAGCCCTCCAGGCTCCTCTGTTCATGGGATTCTCCAGGCAAGAATACTGGAGTGGGTTGCAATTCCCTCCTCCAGAAGTTCTTCCCAACCCAGAGATTAAACCCATGTCTCTTGCGTCTCTTGCATTAGCAAGTGGATTCTTCACCACTAGCGCCCCCTGAGAACCCATTTATTCCTTCTTTCTAAATCTGTCCCCTTTCTCCACTACAACTTCACTCTGATAAGTGGACAGGAAGATATAATGAACCTTTCATGATATGACAACTTCTGGAGACAACAGTCATGAAATGAGCATACAGAAATTCAGAGTAATAGGTTACATTAATCTGCCTCTCAAAAGTAAAACCCCGTTGTTGCTGCCAATATCTGCTTTGCCTCCCAAGATACTGAGGAGTAGGAAAGGTTCTCAGTGAAAATGGCTATTAGAGACATCATAGGATTAAATATGGGATTGGGTCTTTCACCTAAATGACTGTAATTAGTATTATTTGGAAATGGCATTTCACTTATATCGATGTTAATTAGAGTGTTGCAGAAAGACAATTATGCATGTCATTAGAAATATATCCAATTAAATTTGCTCTGGGTTTTATTTGATGGCAGCAGTAAACTCAATGTATATGTTTAGTACACACATTTTATTAGCCATGTAGCAAAATTGACTGGTCAAAACAAGGCACTTTAGGAAAATTATTGCACCTCTATATGACAGGATAAACTTTGGTAGAGGACTGTGTGTGTGCTTATTTACAGATGCTGTTAATCACTATTCTTTTCACTCATGAATGTGTTCCAACGAAGTTCTTTCTGTCTTAGTGCCTTTTTCCATGCTATTTCTTTTACTTGGCTCACCCTAGGTAATTTCCTACCAGCTTTAGTTTTCTCTTATTCCCTAAAGAGTAAAATCTCAGACTTAACTGGGCCATTTTGCAGCAGATAACTTTGTATGAGACAATGGATTATAAGAAGCGATAGATGTTTCTTTCACATCAAAAAAATGGTATGAGGAGGGAGGTGGGAGGGGAGTTCAGGGTTGGGAACATGTGTACACCTGTGGCGGATTCATGTTGATGTATGGCAAAACCAATACAGTATTGTAAAGTAAAATAATAATAAAAAAGAAAATACATCAATTACCAAAAAAAAAGAAAAAAATGGTTTAGCATTCATATTTAAAGCCTTCCCTAGTGGCTCCAAAATCACTGCAGATGGTGACTGCAGCCATGAAATTAAAAGACACTTGCTCCTTGGAAGAAAAGCGATGACCAACTGAGGCAGCATACTAAAAACCGGAGACATTACTTTGCTGACAAAGGTCCATCTAGTCAAAGCTATGGTTTTTCCAGTGGTCATGTATGGATGTGAGAGTTGGACTACAAAGAAAGCTGAGCACTGAAGAATTGATGCTTTTGAACTATGGTGTTGCAGAAGACTCTTGAGAGTCCTTTGGACTGCAAGGAGATCCAACCAGTCCATCCTAAAGGAGATCAGTTCCTGGGTGTTCATTGGAAGGACTGATGCTAAAACTCCAATCCTTTGGCTACCTGATGCGAAGAACTGACTCCTTGGAAAAGACTCTGATGCTGGGAAAGATTGAAGGTGGGATGAGAAGGACACGACAGATGATGAGATGGTTGGATGTCATCACCGACTTGATGAACATTAATTTGAGCAAGCTCTGGGAGTTGGTGATGGACAATGAAGCCTGGCGTCCTGCAGTCCATGGGATTGCAAAGAGTTGGACACAACTGAGTGACTGAACTGATTTGAACTAGTGACTCAGTGGTAAAGAATCTGCCTGCCAATGCAGGGGATGCAGCTTTTATCACTGGGTTGGGAAGATCCCCTGAGATGACAACCCATTCCCATATTCTTGACTGGAAAATTTCATGGACAGAGAACCCTGGTGGGTTATGGTCCAGGGGGTCAAAAAGAACCAGACATGACTGAGCATATTCATGTTTAAAAGCTAAAACATTTCTGGACATATCCTAAGTAGAGCTACAAACATTTTAATAAACTACACCATTTGTAGAATTAAACTCTACTTTACTCTGTCTTTCTAGGTCATTTTCTGTTTTCCTCCAGGTTCTGGAGAACTAGCCAGCATTAACTCAGTTAAAATTCTTGGCTCACAGCACTTTTCAGCATTATTCTATTACCTCTACAAAAAGAGCCCATGGCAGACTCCAAATCAATCAAAATGACCCCTCTAGAAGAAGTTATTTGTATTTATATATTTGAGAATAAATCAGTATTCAGTTAGGATAACACTTTAGCTCTTAGACTAAATAAAGTGACCCTATTAAAAATAATCTGCTTTTCCATGCATATTGATTTCAGAAGCTCCTAGGAGGTAAACACCACTAAGAAGTACCATTCCACAGGCAGAAAAATGGGAAATTGCTTGCTACAGTTGTATGGTTCTAAGATCCATTTAAGTCGCACGGTGTTCAGTTACATGGATGTCATTAATGCACATAGGGCATTATCAGTGCTTTCCAGGCACGAGTCTCATCTTTGTCATTAGTCTAACTCTCTTCTGATTCTGGAAGTCTTGCAGATTAGAGGGAAAGAATGTGCTCAAACTCAAGGAGCCATGACTGCTAAGGTTGAAATGATAAAAGTGGAAAAATAATATCATTCTACTTGCAGTGATTTTGATAGAAATAGCCTAAGAGATATATGTATCATAGTTTTAAAGAATTAAAATTTAAATATAGTACCTATTATTTTAATTGTGACAATTATATTTCTAATATGTGGAGATATTAATTTAAAATAAACTACATATTTATTTATAAAACAAAATGAAAATAAGATAGGTTTTAAATTGTATTTAAAAAGTGAAATTGTACGTGTTAAAGAAAAATATTGCACACAATTATTACTATTATAATGCAAGTACTTTGTGTTATCGGGGAAGGCAATGGCACCCCACCCCAGTACTCTTGCCTGGAAAATCCAATGGACGTAGCAGCCTGGTAGGCTGCAGTCCATGGGGTCGCTAACAGTCGGACAGACTGAGCGACTTCACTTTCACTTTTCTCTTTCATGCATTAGAGAAGGAAATGGCAACCCACTCCAGTATTCTTGCCTGGAGAATCCCAGGGACGGGGGAGCCTGGTGGGCTGCCGTCTATGGGGTCACACAGAGTCGGACACGACTGAAGTGACTTAGCAGTAGCAGCAGCACTCTGTGTTATATTGAGAATTTTTGAAAATACATGCAAGCAGAGAGAGTAACTGAACTAAAATGTGTTCTCATAGCCTGGAATTTCCAATGGTTGACATTTTGTCATATTTAATTTGTAGTCTTTTTAAATAAGAACAATATACATTACAAGAGAGACTAGATAACATTTGCCCCATTCATTCTTATCCCAAAACTCCTCTAGAAGAACTCACTTATCTAAATTAAATATAAATCCTTTTTGTCCTTTGCAATATTGATAACTAAGCCATTGTTTTACAGGAAAACTAATCATCTGCATTTATGTTGACAATTACATGTATTTGCTGTTAGGTTCAAGCTTCAGGCAGGGATAGAAAGATACAAAAGTAGCCCACATTATTAGCTCTGTGGGAAAAAATCACGGTCATGTTAAAAGTGAACTGGCTAATCACTGTAGCAGTCAAGAGATTAAAACAAAGCAGGGTATTCAGAGTTCTCAGATCTAAGAAAGGTGTAAATCATGTCTTTATCTTTCAATGTTAATACATTAGAAATGGTTTAAGGTGATAATATTAAATACATGTCAATAGGAACTTCTGGAGGCTGAAACAGCAACCCACTTCAGTGTTCTTGTCTGAAAAATCCCATGGAGAGAGGAGCCTAGTGGGCTATAGTCTATAGAGTTGCAGAGTCAGACACGACTGGGCGACTAAACATATACACACACAGTAGGAACTTAAGATGGCAGATCAGCCTTTCAAAGACAGTCGAAGGACAGTATCTTCCACACTGCCATGTTGGACAAGCCATATGCAGGTGATCTGGTTAACAGCCCACCCAACACAGACCGCCTGCACTGGAATGAGCCATTCTTGAACATCTAGACAAGCCAAACCTTCAGATCGCTGCTATCCAGGATGACCTCTGACCACAGCTGTATGAGTCAGCCAAATGGAACTGCCCAGATATCTAGTACACAAATACCTTGTATACAAATACGTTCTACACAAATATCTAGTACACAAAAGCATGAGTAAAATAAAATGAATTTTTAAACTGCCAGGTTGTGAAGCAATTTATCATGCAGCAAATATATTCTTGACAACCTTAAAATCTAATAAAGTGTTAAATGCTTAAAGAAATGAAATTTGGGGCAATATTAATGAGATAATATATTCTTTACAATTTGATTTACACAAAGTTGTTATTTGTACCATCTATCTTTAAAATAATATTTCATTATTTATTTTAAAGAACTCTTGAGCAGTATAGAAAGAAAATGTAATCCGGACATAATATGTATAAAGTTGCTCTGGTCTGAAAGCATAGCCACTAAATTCACTTAGTATTAAATTAGTGAGCAATTGTTATGAATGCTTCGAATGAGACAGAGACTCTTTTAGGATTGTAAGTAAAGTGCTAAAATGTGTTTCAGTGATACTTACTGAAATTATGTTTTTATTATTTCCTTTTTATTTTTTTCATTTAAAGCAACGCAAAGTGACTTGTATTATCTAAAATGTGAAAACGATGGAATAGAAAGAATGTGAGAAGAACTTAAGAAATGTGGAGAAATAAGTAAATCAGTGATAAAGTTCATATACACACATGCATATAGCTTTACATGCCAATCTTTCAAGAAAATCTATATATATGCTGAAAGTTTCTCTACTCAGTATACTTTCTGTATTCAAAATTTACTCTCTTCAGTGGCCTATCTTACTATTTTCACACTTACTCTACTTCAGGATTTTATTAAGTAAATATTGTTTTTCATACATATAAAATACATTTTTCTTTTATTTCACTGGAGTATCTATATTTTAGCATTAAGCTTTGTTATTTTTTCATACTGTAGAGTAATAAACTGGAGTTGCATTCAAATGATGTGGTTTATCATGTTAAGTCTTTCACTGTCAAGCCTGTATTTTCTAGATAAAAAGCTAAGAACTTAAACAAGAAGAATGATTTTTATGAATAGTTTAATATATTTTCAATACTTTCAGAAAGAATGAACAACTGCTGCTTTGGTGATTTATAAAATGTTTTGTATAATGGACACACAATTTGTTATTTTAGTCGCTAAGTCATGTCCGACCCCTTGTGATCCCAGGGACTGCAGCCTGCCAGACTCCTCTGTCCGTGGGATTCTCCCGGCAAGAATACTGGAGTGGATTGAAACATGTATAATATCATATGTGAAACGAATCGCCAGTCCAGGTTCGATGCATGGTGCAGGATGCTCGGGGCTGGTGCACTGGGATGACCCAGAGGGATGGTATGGGGAGGGAGGTGGAGGGGGTTCAGGAGTTCAGGATGGGGAGCACGTGCACACCTGTGGCAGATTCATGTTGATGTATGGCAAAACCAATACAATATTGTAAAGTAATTAGCCTCCAATTAAAATAAATAAATTTATATTAAAAAAAAAAAACAGAATACTGGAGTGGGTTGCCATTGCCTCCTCCAGGGAGCATCTTCTTGACACAGAGATTGAGCCTTGTTTCCTGCAATGGGAGGCGGACTCTTTACTGCTGAACNAACCAATACAATATTGTAAAGTAATTAGCCTCCAATTAAAATAAATAAATTTATATTAAAAAAAAAAAACAGAATACTGGAGTGGGTTGCCATTGCCTCCTCCAGGGAGCATCTTCTTGACACAGAGATTGAGCCTTGTTTCCTGCAATGGGAGGCGGACTCTTTACTGCTGAACCATCAGGAATCCCAATGGACACGATACATTCATTCATATTTTGTTTTTCATGTCCTCTCAGAATAAATATTTTGTTTATTCAAAATGAATACATAATGAAGGAAAATCAAATTGACAGAACTGCATACGTCTTGAAAATCCCTCCCGTTGTCCCCTGGTGACCTTTGTCCTTTGCTCTAATGCGTGACCTCCTTTTCTCCAATTCCACTGCGTTTTCCCTTAGTGCTCACAATTCCAAGACTAGAGGTTGTTACAACTCACTTGTTTTCAGTATTGAATACATGGTCTATCAGTGTGACCTTTTATACCAATATTTCTGCTCACAGTATGTATTTCTCTTTTTCCTTCTGGAGAACTGGACAGTGCACTTATGTATTCCGGAGATAAAATAATACTATCAAAATGTTGTGTGTTAAAACAAAGCAGAGTTTTTACTTCCTGAAAATAATTATATTTTAAACAGAGCAGAAAGTTTCAATATTTACCTAGAGAGAAAGTTATTACACTTATGAATTTCTTTGGGATTTTTTTTTGTTTAGAGAAATAATTTTAACACCAGACTCAGGTGGAATTTCACTTGTTTTTTTATCACTTAATTTCATCAAATATATTTATTTAAGGAGAGAAGGAAACTACTAAGCTGAAGACTGATTTTCTTGTCTGAGCAAGGAATGAAAGACATAAAATCTCTGTGTTAAAAAAGCAAAGTGATTCCAACGATATCATTGGCTTTTTTTCTGTCACTTCAAGTATTCATTTCAGATCATAATTTCCATTTTTCTCAATGTCCAAATATCACTATCTAATTTTATATTTTATTTTAAATACGATGGGTAATATGTTAACATTGCTGAGTGCTTACTATGAACAACTCTAAGTATCTTGTTTATATTAATTTATTTAATTTGCACAAAGAATTTTGAGGGAAATAGTAATGCAACCATTATTTAATGATTGAGTAAACAAAAACCCAAAAAAGACTAAGTGGTGGATACAGCAAGGGTTTGATCCAACAGGATGGCCCCACTTCCTGTTTATGCGTTTTGTCGTCAGCCCATGTGGATTCTGTTACCAATATTGCTTCCCGTGGCCCAAAATGAAATGAATGAACAGATAATTTTAGAAGTTCCGCCTCTTCTTGAGACCTACATGGCTTACATTTTTCTACATGTGATTTTCAGAAACAGTTTAATATTAGTTTTATTCAGATGGTTCTTTGCTATTTTCCTTAAAAAAAATACAAAACAATATAAAAAGATGTCCCCTGGTGATGTTTCAGATACTAAGGGTACACTTTATTTTTTGATGTTTCTACGATGTATGACATTTCTTCTTCTTATTATTATTATTATTTACTTTATTTTACTTTACAGTACTGTATTGGTTTTGGCACACATTGACATGAATCCACCACAGGTGTACATGAACTCCCAAACATGAACCCTCCTCCCACCTCCCACCCCACACGATCCTTCCGGATCATCCCCATGCACCAGCCCCAAGCATCCTGCATCCTGCATCGAACATAGACTGGCAATTAGTTTCTTACATGATAGTATACATATTTCAATGCTATTCTCCCAAATCATCCCACCCTCTCCCTCTCCCTCTCCCTCGGAGTCCAAAAGTCTGCTCTACACATCTGTGTCTCTTTTGCTGTCTTGCATACAGGGTCCTCCTTACCATCTTTCTAAATTCCATATATATGTGTTAGTATACTATATTGGTGCTTTTCTTTCTGGCTTACTTCACTTTGTATAATTGGTTTCAGTTTCATCCATCTTATTAGAACTGATTCAAATGTATTCTTTTTAATGGCTGAGTAATACTCCATTGTGTATATGTACCACAGCTTTCTTATCCATTCACCTGCTGATGGACATCTAGGTTTTTTCCATGTCCTGACTATTATAAACAGTGCTGCGATGAACATTGGGGTACATGTGTCTCTTTCTATTCTGGTTTCCTCGGTGTGTATGCCCAGCAGTGGAATTGCTGGGTACACTTTAAAAGTGGTGAAACAGACTTCCCTGGTGGCACAGTGGGTAGGAATCCACCTGCCAATGGAAGGGACACGGCCCGGGTCCAGGAAGATTCCACATGCTGTGGAGCAACCAAGCCCCTGGCCACAATTACTGAAGCCCATGCCTAGAGCCCGTGGCCCAGAGAAAAGCCACCACAATGAGATGCCTGCACACTGCTATTAGAGAGTGGTCCCTGCTCCCTGCAGCTAGAGAAAGCCTGTGCAAACTAGCCAAGATCCAGCACAGCCAAAAATAAATAAATGAAAAAAACTATCTTTAAAATAATGCAGGATGCAGGATGCTTGGGGCTGGTGTATGGGGATGATCTGGAGGGAAGATGTGGGGTGGGAGGTGGGAGGGGGGTTCATGTTTGGGAGTTCGTGTAAAAAAATAAATAAATACAAAAAAAATAAAAAAATAAAATGACAAAACTACAAATGTGAAAGGAAGCAGATGTCAAAACTTATAACATGTAAACACTTAGAAAAGCATTTAGGTGTTTTTTTAGTATATTAGTGCAACTAAGACTTTATATTTCCAACAGCATAGTAAGGATTTTGCTATGGTCTGAATGTCTGCATGTACCAGATTCATATTTGAAATTCTGATGCCCCACATGATGGTATTTAGAAAGTGAGAACTTTAGGAGATACTTTGGGAAGATTCTGGTGGGCTGAAGAAATTCTAGCAGGTAATGAGAACACACACTAATAATAATAATAACCAGAAGTCAGAAATGAAAAACCAGAAAAGTATACTTTCTTTTTTCAGAAATCAAACACGCTTAAAATGAAAATTTAGAAATAAAATATTAAAACAGTGGAGACTGGTAGGAATAAAAATATCTATAATCTGTCAAGGGTGAGATATAGCAATAATATTTAAGTTTTAGAAGTAGCCTATGAAGTAAGCATGATTGTGAAAACAAGTGAAAGTGGCAGTAGCTCAGTCATGTCCAGCTCTTTGCGACCTCATGGTCTGAAGCCTGCCCGGCTCCTCTGTCCATGGGATTCTTCAGGCAAGAATACTGGAGTGGGCTGCCATTCCCTTCTCCAGGGGATCTTCCTGACTCAGGAATCGAGCCCAGGTCTCCTACATTGCAGAGGGATTCTTTTAGTGTTTAAGCCACCAGTGAAGACCAAGCATGATTGTTGCTGCTCTACACAAATACAAGTTAGGACTGACTTCAAGGGCTAAGACCTGGAGTAGGAAAAGCAACCTAATTCTCTATAGCAATGACGAACGGATACATTGCTTATTCTGAGCCAAACACAAAGCCCTTTTCATGGATCATTTCACTGAATCCTTAAGACAGTTGCATGACTTCTGTACCTTGCTCTTTCCTGCTTGAGCAGTGAGGAAGCCTGGGCTGGGGAGTTTAACTCTCTCATGTCTCCACCCCAGTGCTCCTCACATCGTGGGCAAGCCAGTCCTTTCATGAGCCTCTTTCTCTGTTGCAAAACTTGGTCAACTCTGACCCTGGTCCCTAGGAATAGTTTCCAGACATCACAGAAACCTGAAACAGTGCACATAGTTCCTACTGTCAAAAAACAAGGAAACAAAAGCAGAGGTTGCTTTGCAGGGAGGCATGCCTCAGGGCTTTCCCAACAGAAGTCTTGCTTTCCAAAGTCAAATGGATCAGACTTTGAGAATGGAGGTGTGGGCACACCAGTGGGGTGCAAGGGGGCAGGATAAGTTTGGAGATTGGGATTGATGTATACGTACTACCATGAGTAAAACGGATAGCTAGTGGGAACCTGCTGTATAGCACAGAGAGCTCAGCTCAATGCTCTGGGTGATCTGTGGGGACATAGAGGGATGAGATGGGATGAGATGAGGGCTGAAAAGGTGGGAAACGTGTGTATGTGTGTGTATACACATATATAGCTGGTTTACTTTGTTGCACAACATTGTAAAGCTTCTATAGTAGTGGTGGTTTAGTTGCTAAGTTGTGTCTGACTGTTGGGACCCTATGGACGATAGCCTGCCAAGCTCCTCTGTCCATGGGATTTTCTAGGCAAGAATACTGGAGCGGTTGCCATTTCCTTCTCCAGGGGATCTTCCTGACCCAGGGACTGAACCTGGGTCTCCTGCATTCCAGGCAGATTTTTACCATCGGAGTCACCCTAATTCGGGGAAGGCAATGGCACCCCACCCCAGTACTCTTGCCTGGAAAATCCAATGGACGGAGGAGCCTGATGGGCTGCAGTCCATGGGGTCACTAACAGTCGGACAGACTGAGCGACTTCACTTTCACTTTTCTCTCTCATGCATTGGAGAAGGAAATGGCAACCCACTCCAGTGTTCTTGCCTGGAGAATCCCAGGGACGGGGGAGCCTGGTGGGCTGCCGTCTATGGGGTCACACAGAGTCAGACACGACTGAAGTGACTTAGCAGCAGCAGCA